>JAYKAV010001234.1:1267907-1278769 GCA_035582835.1 Phoebastria nigripes | reverse complement strand
GTGCAGGACCTTGCACTTGGCCTTGTTGAACCTCATGAGGTTCACACAGGCCCACTTCTCGAGCTTGTCCAGGTCCCTGTGGATGGCATCCCGTCCCTCAGGCATGTCGACTGCACCACTCAGCTTGGTGTCTTCTGCAAACTTGCTGAGGGTGCACTCGATCCCACCGTCTGTGTTATTGATGATGATATTAAACAGTACTGGTCCCAATATGGACCCCTGCGGGACACCACTTGTTACTGATCTCCATCTGGACATTGAGCCGCTGACCACTACCCTCTGGATGTGACCATCCAACCAATTCCTCACCCACTGGACAGTCCACCCATCAAATCCATACCTCTCCAGTTGAGAGAGAAGGATGTTGTGGGGGACTATGTCAAAGGCCTTACAGAGATCCAGGTAGACAACATCTGTAGCCCTTCCCATGCCCGCTGATGTAGTCACTCCATCGTAGAAGGCCACTAGGTTGGTCAGGCAAAATCTGAAACTATGATGGAATACCTATACATATTTTCTATTGTTTTGTATCTTGATCAGCAATAGAGTTGCATTTTGGGTTATCAGCTCTGCTCACAGGAGACTGAATCCCAGGCTATATCAATTCCCCTGTGAATGTAAAGGAAAAGAACCATCTGGAGAGAATAATAAACCAATTAACTTTCCATTAAAGAATAATCTATGTATGTTTTTAAGGAGGCAAACTTTAATGATCTCCACCTAATTATTCATCCTGCATTCTGGCAGGGTTGGTTTGGATTTTGTTTTGCTTTGTTTTTAAATGCAGTCTGAAGGTAACAATTTAGCCTGGAACGGACGTGGGGACCACACAGGCTCCTTCAGTCGGGGGCAGGACAACCTGGCTGAGGGAGGTTTCCAGAAACATCGACCAAGGTCTCATCGTTCCCATGGGTTCATATGGCTGTGTAATGGCAACACCATCAATTGTAAGAGTTTCACTGAATATTCATGAGGATCTTACAAACATGGTTGTTGACTGGCTTGGTACATCAACTACCTTTTTGGACACGAAGTGCAGAGCAGCGCAYTCAGGAGATGCATGTACCTGAACATCAGTCTGTTGAATGCTGGGCTCATTTAACTTGTCACTGACAGCAATATAAATCAGAAATGACTCCATAAAACTCAACGGCAATCCCCTCTGATTTTGCTAACTCACCAACTAGCTGCAAGCGTATTATCTTTACAAAGTAATTCTGTAAAGTGAAAAGGTTCAAAGCAAGGGCTTTAAGGACCATTACTACGCCTGTTACCCTTCTAAACACATACCCCTCTAAGGACCCGCTGGCTGTACACATGATGGAGAACAGCCCAGGCTGCACCACACGTTCGTTATGCAGACTTGCTCAGCTTAACCACCTGCCTCAGTTTCCCAGTGGATAATACTAACGAGCTAGTAAGTGTGCATGCCTGCACTTCATTCCAGTTTACATAGTGCCTTCCAGCCAAGGCTCTCAAACATTTTGAAAGGACCAAATATAGTTTAAGCTAAAATTAACTGGAACATAAATACCAGAATTCAACCACTTGGATCACTCCTTTAGAAAACCTCCCCGGGACTCTGGCCTTTCCAGCATGAGAACTTGCACGCTAAAGAGCTGGTAAATAGTGAGATAGTGCCCAGGCAATCCTTTGCTACTATTTATTGACCAACTGATTGAGATCAGGCTCTGTGATACAGTGCAGGCAAGTTTATTCCCTCTCCTCCCCACCCCGCAAGCTACTAAGTTTTATGATCTGAAAAAGTAATTTAAAAACCCCATAAACCTGGCACACAAACTAACAAACTAGTCACACCTGAGTCCTGCTGGAAAAATCCCTGCCTCAGCTTTGAAATGTTGCAGAACATTTTAATTCACAGCTTCTGCATAAATGGAGCAAGTTTTGAGCCTAAGAGTCTAAGGCATTTTAGCCTCTCAGACTTCTAGCCTGCTCTTCCCCTATAACTGTAAGAGCCCATCTTTCTCTGCTAAATATATATATATACACACACACACACACACACATGCACACCCCAATCTCTCAAAGCAGGGCTCCTGCATCTGCCAACAGGCTGTACGCTGCATCGGCACAATGGCTCTGGTGCAGGATCTGCACCACCCACTGGAAAGGATTTAGTGAGGGGTGCTAACGTCACATGCTGAGCAGTCACATACAGCTATAAATTATTCATACACATTACTCTAATTATGTAAATGTACTAAAAGCTGGAGCATATGTTTCCCTGACATCTCCCAGTACAGATACAATATGGTTGTAGTAGAGAGAAAGAGTGAGAAGTCAGACGATGGGTGTAAGGGGGCTAACGACGGCAGACACTGGCCCATGCAAAGGGTGACAGAGGATCTCCCTTCTCCAACCAAGCTGCTGCAAGGCTAAGGACATTTAAATGCTCCTCCTTGATAATATATTGTTGGCTTTGCACTCAGTGCTGAACAGAGTGCTGAGGCTGCTGAACGGCCCAGGCAGATTAAAATAAACCCAAGCAGTTTGGAACAGGAATGTGTTTATCTGGCATCGCACACTTCCTCTTATCAAACATGAGGAGCAGGGGAGGGCACAGCGATGGTGTGCGGAAGCAGGCTGTGCGCACACTGGTAGGAGAGGGGGAGGGAAAAGGGGGAGAGGAACAGCAAGGATCAGACAGATAATACATGAGCTTGGGAACCAAGAGCATGGAGCTCTTGGAACCAAGAGCATGGAACCATCATCTCACTGGGACGCAGAGCCCATGCTCTTGGTCAGCCCCCAGATGGGCACTAGCTGTTGGAAAACTCAGTTAGGTCTTTTCTCCCTTGCAGCATTTGGAAGAAGGAAGGCATTCAGCACTGCTGTGGCATAAGCAGCTGGCTGTGTGTGTTGCCCAAGCTTTGGGCTCAAACTCCTTCTCTGAACTCTGTCGAGCGCAGGGCAGTCACTGGGCATCACTCGTCTCCAGAGGCTGGGGCTGACTCCTCAGAAAGAAAAGGCCAGATGCACTCTGTTACRGTGTTTTGAAGTCCAAACTGTGGATTATGGTATTGGATTGAATATCAGAAGATTAGCATCTTATTCCCAACTCTGCCATGTCTAAGGACCGCATCGCTGTCCTTCTGTAAATGCCCAGTCCACCTGACAGAGCCCTTTGGAAGCAGACATGCTCCTCGGACGCTGCGTGCAGAGTGCTGTGCAGGGGGACTCCGATTCTCTAGCATCATTTATTTAAAATCCTATAAACACTTTYCAAATTCTCCAGCCCTACTGAATGACCAGGTGAGTGTTTCTATACCCAGAGAAAACAAAAGAGCAAATTAAACATCATGTAATAACACAGCTACTTGGAAGATCTAGGCTGTGTTACTATTACGCCAGTAGTTACCCAAGATCAAAAAAGTTGAACAGAAAACCTTGGCAGCTCCTTTGATAAGAGCATGTCTTACCTCCTAGTGCTGGCATTAAAGAGATTCTCTAGCTCCATACCAGCAGTCTTGTAAGGGATGCACTCACACAGCCACGTGAAACACTCGGTACTGCGGAGACCCCATCACAGGAGGAGTGCTGGTGACCGCAGTAATATACAAGGCGGATGCCACTTCAGCTCTTCAGATCCAAGCCAAAACTCTGCTTAATATACTTTTTTTTTTAATCCAAGTTCTTGTTTGTGCACGGCTCAACCACAGTTCCTCACCTGTGGCTGCCTCAACTCAAGGATGGCCATGCTTTGAAAACAAAAGGTGACATATCAGAGAAGCAGCACTGAGCAGAAGGGACAGGCAGGCTGCAGGTGATGCTGCAAGGCAGACAAAGGTGGGGACACCTGCACAGATCCTGGTCACTCTGCCCCAAGCCCTGGCCAGCAGGATTTGTCCTTCCCTTTCACAAAAGACCAGATGAATGAAAAACAGCACTTCTGCCAGGCAGAGACGCCAAACTGGCAAAACAAAGCTGAGAAAACAACACAAGATAACAAGCAAGAATAAAAGACAGAGAAATGAAAAATCCACTGAAGTAAAGTAAGGTGTTGATTACAAGGACCAAGTCCAGCCATTTCTCCTCTGCCACATTCAGCAAAACCCTCATGGATAGCAGGCTGCATCCCAAAGGGCACCTTCTCCCTGGGCTCATCCTCCTTTCCGTGCAGTCACACATGCTGAGGACCAAGCACAGCTCACGCAGCAGCTCGGCGCCTGCCAGCTCTGCCAGCAAGCTGCTCACCACACCCCACCCTGGGCTCAGGTTTGGGGCCATCTGGACCTTTATGGACTGGGTGTTTCCTCACCACCAAGACCAGCAGTATCCATATCTTCCAGTCATACACCAGTGAGGCAGATCCAGACATTATCTCTTGACTTCCCCCAGTAGCCCAGAGAAAAGGGCAGGAGAGTGCAAAAGCAGCTTGCCAGACTGGAAGCTCTGTTCATCCAAACCATCGAGAGGAGAGCAGGCGCAGCATGGGTCCAGCTCTGCCACTCACCCTGCCTCTGCTAAAGCCTGTCTGCCGAACACAGAAGGGCTGCATCGCCACTGTGCAATGCCTTCGGCTGAGTGCTCATCCCTGCTACTGAAGCAGTCCTCAGGAAGGACAGCCAGAGAGAAGAGCAGAAAGGAAGACAGTGCAGAAAAGGGGGCTCAGCGCTTACGCCGCTTAGTTTTTCCCCAGCTCATTCTGAAGGCTTTGGCTTCCTCAGTAATTGTTAGCAAAGAAACAAGCCAGTTAACAGGCAGCCACAGATAAAAGGTACTAGAGGAGGAGGAGATGGTCTGACCAGCTAGCTGCTCACCTCAGGAGACACAGGATCAAACACAATTTAGGTAACAAGCCAGAGGAGACTTGCAACCTCAGCCTGGCTATCCAGCAAGGAAGGTTTAACACAACATCCAGGGGAGCTGCTCAGCGAGGCACAAAACCCAGCGGCACACACCGCTCTGCTGCCGTTGGTCCCACCACAAGTGCCGGCACAGCAGGACGCTGGTAGGTTGGGACAGGGCTGCACCAGCATGGGAAATCTCTCTCAACCACAGAGTCTACCCTGAAGCAGGTTTTGCAACATGAAGAAACCATCTAGGCTGGAAACACAACAAGTTTGTCCACTTTCAACTAAAGTCAACAACTTCTACTTGTGCCAAAACACTAGAAGAAACAGAAATTTAGTGCAGTGTAACAGGAAATGTCAAAACCAAAATTTTCTTGTCCTGAAAAGTGATGAAGAGTCCACCGTAGCCACGAAGAAAGTCACTAAAAGAAAAAGAAGTCAGGGAGTTGGATTTTTAGCATAATATTCCTCATTCTATGATAAAATTATTTAAAGAATTTCAACCTATTCAGCTAGCATTTTAGGGTTCCACATATCATCGTGCCAGTCAGAGTTAAATTAGCAACGATTTGTGCTCTCAATTATTTCTGGTGAGCCACAAGGGAGGTGAGGACAGAAAGGCAAAGAAACATGCCCTAACCTCCAAGCGCTGGGATTTGTTTTGAGGCATGCCAGGAGCAACCGGCCAGCCAACACGCCGCCGCACCACAAGCACCCAGAGAGCTGAACGCCGACTTCACTGGGCAGAGAATCAACTCGGCAAGGCCACGGTCCTCCCTACAGCCCCAAGCCCATAGCGTTCAGATATAGGTGTAGCCCCACCACAGCCAGTCTGACTGACGGGGACATTTGCACTTCAGCGTTTTCGAGTTCTGGACTTCAGGAGAGAAATGAGGTGGTGTCTCACAGCTGAAAGGTGAGCCCCTGCCGTGACACCCCTTTGCATCTCAGAGCTTCTCACCCTCCTCTGTAATTGCTACAGAAAAACGCTCCACTTGAGCAAAGAAGCATCTGAATGGTGTAAGCTTGGATAACCTCCCCGGGGAAGCGTACGAGATGACTGCCTGTTCACYCTGCAGGAGAGGAGGGAAGCAGGGGCATTTGACACTTAGTACCCCAGCTCTAGGAAACAACTGAGGAGTTAAAATAAAAATCATTCTTGGGTGGGCAGCACTCCAGCAAGATAAAATATTCAGCACTGTTACGTTCCTGGACATCACATTTCTGACAATAAATTTCATGCCTCATATGCCACAACAGTTATATGATTTCAGTCAATAACCAAAGAASAGGTCCACATCCTTTCACAGCAACCCAAGAAAAAAAATATTCGTAAGTAAACCTGACAAACCTCAGAGGAGGGTATTTTTATTATTATTTACTGGTCTGTCACTTTGACAGTCAGGCCTGAACTGGAAAGGGAGGATCCATTTCTGGCATGGCACCACCCCCAGTGCTTACAGGCTTCATAGACCCCTGAGAGCTGGCAGTGGGACCCACCGCCTGCACAGCAGACCCCACCGAGTTCAGAAGGACCAGTTTTGTCTTCAAAGACACTGGAGCACTTTTTCCCCTACTTCTAATATCACTCCCTACACACTATGTACCAGAAGCCCCCCTCTGCAGACACTCTGAACATCCCAGGCTAACATGGCAACCCCAAAGAACATCAGCAAGTTTTGGCAAAAAACAGGCTCTACTTGCCCTATTTTTCTTTATCCTTCCTGCCCCACATGGACCTATTCTTGCTTAATAACAAACCTTCCTGAGAAATCCCAGTGGGTGGGATTCGCTTCCAGCTAGACGGACGTTTCAGCTCCCACTGCTCCTCAGGCAGCGGCTTCCCCTTCTCCCCTGAGCCTGCTCGCTCTGCGTCAGGGCGCACCGCAGCTCTGCGGGTTGGTATCGGACTCCAACACCTGCACCCTGGTTGCAAGCCAGCACGATGATGGAGCAAGGTGAGCTACAAAGTCCAAGTCATGCCCAGACAGCGCCCTTTACAAGGAGGGAAGCACGGACCAAGTCCCAGCCTTAAGAATGAGTTGCCACCCTCTAAATTTCGAGTGTGGTTGCAGCAGAATATGGWTTTTTTTGAATTTTTTTTTTAATCCATGTCTCAGAGTGGGTTACAGTACCACTTTATGACATTAAACAGCTCCCATACTATACTGCAACCCAGATAAACCTGTGTGCAGTTGGTGGGTAAGAGGACTCCCTGCGAGTACAGCTCTGAGYTCTTCAGGATGAAGCACTCTGTGCTATTTCACACCAGTGAAGCTATGCTAGCTTGCACTAGCAAGTGATGTGGTCTTTAAGTGTCATTCACTTGATATTGCATTTATGAATCAAACCCGAACTCCACATCCCCCCTGGAGATCCACAGACAGCCTCTACTAGTCCTTTCTGGTGTTTTGTTGGAATGCTGTATGTTGGAATTTTCAGTAGCTTATTTCTTGGCTTCAGCTGGTTTATGCATTCATCAGATACAATAATTGTACACAGCTCCCTCTCTTCACAAGAAGGTTCCAAAACAGATTTCAAAAAAACCCCTTCAATCCCTCCGTAGTCAGTTTATCTGGTATTAATCCATTAAAGTGATGCACTATGTTCTATCAGAAGAATTAAACAGAAAAAGTGGGAAGCTSTCTTACCTGTAATTGACTGACTGGCCAATAGGAGTCAAGTGCTGGCAAATTGGAGGTGTAATTTCTATTTAATTATGGCATTAAAAAAATTACATGATATACCTATTTAACATGCAAAGGAGCAAAATCAAAGCTAATAAGAATAAATTGTAAGAGAGACCATGTACAAAATGTAGTAGCAGGGGTTTTTTTAGGTTTTGTTTTTTGTTAAATGTGCTCTGCTGAAGAGTATGCTGGCTGTTGCGCCTATGTATTGCCTGGAAAACTTGCATCCCCGGCTCTGATTCTAAGACCCTGCCAACATGCAAAACTGCATTGCACAAATGCACGGATACAATCAAAAATATTTGTTAAAACCAAAGCAGTGTATACGCTTTTCATGCTGCACATGAAGTTTATATCAATCCAGTTGAAGTTCAGTTGAAATGAATGCAAGCAAAGCCCAGATACACCATCCTAGAGCTCAAACATGAACGCAAATGAATGGATGAACTATGAAGAGTTTTGCAAGCCTTCAGTTAAACTCATTTTCAAATACATTTAAAAGAAAATAGTGCAACTTCTGTGTTTAGACAATGGGTTACAACCAACAGTATAAAACATGAACAGTTCTGTTGAAGCCAGTGTAGCTACTAGTGTAAGACGGACAGTAAGAGGCCCATGAATCATTGGCATCTGAGAAGAACATGCCACTGCCATGAGAAAACACAAATATACCCCATGCTTTTTTCTGGGGCAACATATTTATCATGCTAGAGAAGGCTATTTTCTTGATATTAAGACCATAACTCTAATTCCAAATTATTCAATTTCAAAACAGCTAGTCCGCACAACAGTGTTGGGAAGGGGAAACAGGGTCTTACTAGGAAGAGGAAACAGGGAAGGTCTTAAAGACCCTTTAGATCCACAAACCTAATAAACCATGACGAAGCCATTCTGTAACTGCCCTAACCCAACCCAGAGCACTGCTGCCAGGAAAAGAGGAGGTCTGGCTCCTGCAGCCTGCCGTACCCGGGCCCTGAGCTAAGCCAGGGAGCAGGAGGCAGATGCCAGCATCAGTAACAGGGTTTTGTTTTGTGCACTTGGAAACAGAAGCCAAACAAGAATTACAGTTTTACCTGCAATGTATATTTAAAGACACGGAGCTTCCAACAGCTAGTCAAATTATCCTTTGAACATTTCCTGCTTTGTCAACAGAAGTTTAAAATTAAAACACAAATTAAACTACCTTCAGTCCCTGGAGGAAAGGTTAGTTGGATTTAAGATGCATTTAGTTTGTCATATAGAAAAAAAACCACAGGTACATGCTCAGATAGCAGTGACATGCAGCCCAAGAGACAGACAGATASAAAACACACTCACTCCCACACACTCGATAAATGCATCAAATTGACCAGCAACCAGAAGCACAGCCAGCCGTGACCCTGCACACGGAGCGAGCCAAGAGGGTGACTTATTGCAAGTGTTCACACAGGTGATTTCTGCAGATGAAAACATTCATTGCCACAAGGAAGGCAGCACAGGTAAAAGACAGACAGCTTACCCCTCTGAGCTGCTGGACTCCACCAAATATCCTCATCACTCCATCAATCTCCTGCTCCAGCCTCCTGGCCCAGTACTGCATACTGCAAGAGACGGAGAGACAGAGAGGAAAAGAAGGGGAGAGAAAGAAAGAGAGAAAGAGTCAGAACCCTGACACTTCGCAGATAAGCAAGGTGATTGAAGGGAGAGGGAGGAAATCGGTGCCCTCAGCTAAGTTAACTGCTCTCTTTCTGCAGCACCGGGTGCAGGCAGAATACCAAGAACACGCGGCTTTGAGAATTACGGCTGGGGCAGGTTATAAACTTCAAGACTTCAAAATTTATGCACAAGGCACTACAGAGAGAAAAGGGGGAAAAAGGTACAACCAAAATTGCAAGGCATGGTGTTTAGTTTTGGTTTTTTTCTTCCCTTCTTATATAAACAGTTGCAGTAGATAATTATTTAAGCCCAGAGTGATTAACAAGGTCGAAGTGTTGTGGCGTACAGAAAACAGCGTACTGCTTCAGCAGGGCTCTGTGGCAGAGAGGAAACACAGAGCCACGGCAGGACCAGCGGTGCCTGTCCTACTGCTGCAACGGATTATTGCTGCAGCACAACAGAAGAGACCTGGGCAGAGCCAGGAGCCAAGCACAGGGCATCGAGTGCCCGAGGGCTCAGCTGCTTTGCACCTTCAGCTAAGCCCAACCTGAGCCGGGCACCGATTCTGTCCACCATGGGCAGAGCTGCCTGCTGGGGCAGCGGAAAGGGCCAGGAGGTGCCACGTGGCATCTCCTTCGTCCTGATCCCTGCAGAGCAAGGGACCTGGCTGCCAGTCCTTCCAACACGCACAACGCCCTCCGATATATTCAACCACACAGATTTCCACTTAGAGTAATAACACCAAGTTAAAACAACAACAAAAACCCCTTTTCTAAATCCACAGAACTTGATAACTCTCCTCCTTTTAATAAGATTTCCTGACTCCAGCCGCTGGCCACGCATATGTCAAATCTCCCATCTGACCTGGAAAAGCAATGCTCGATCGCCTCTGCACCACTTGGCACTGCCGTCGGTGCTTTTTCCACAGCAACATTCATCTCTCAGTGCTACACCGGAGAAAGGAGGGAAGGAGCGCAAGGAGTAGAAAGTAAGGCCAGCAGCATGGCAAAGCGATGGTGGGAGGGAGCAGACCAGCTCGGGGGTTTTGCACTTTGGTTAGGTTCACCGTGATTTCATTCTTCACGCAAAGAGACATTCCCCAGGTAGCCCACACATGCTCCCTCACCACCCGCAAAGCCACAGAAGAGGCTCTCCTGGAGATCAAGGAGCAAAGAAACCCAACTAAGAAGCAAGGCCACGGAGGACTCTGAATTATACAGCACGGCCCAAAAGCTGGGCAGAAATATCAAAGCAGAAAGATGCCCAAGATGAGCGGCAGAACAGAGCTGAAGCATCGCTTGCGAGGGGTGGGGGGACGAACGGAGACAGAGGGAGGGACTGGCAGACAGACGTGTGTTACTCACACAGGCAAAATTCATGCCAGTTAATAACATACAAGGCTGTGGGTGAAAACAAGATTTAATTGCACAGGCCAGCTCTTCCCAGTTCTCCAGTGTAACTTACGCTACTTCCCACGTGCCTGCAGAGGCAACGCTGTCTCTTCTCCCCTGGGAGCCTGGCTGGGGAGGAGGGGAAACACGGGTGAAGACATAAGCAGACCCACCTTTCTGCCGAAGGAGGGAAAGCAAAGCCTTCAGTGGGACTGCCAGGGTAAAGGTAACGGGTCACAAACAGAGCTGAGGGGGGGGTTGGGTTGTTTTTGGTTTTGTTGTTTTGGTTTGGTTTTTTCTTTTTTTTTTTTCCCTTTTTTTTTTCCCCTTTT
>JAYKAV010001234.1:1246561-1267717 GCA_035582835.1 Phoebastria nigripes | reverse complement strand
AAAAAAAAAAAAAAAAAAATCAATTATGTCTTCATACTCAGCCACAGGTCCGAGAAACCCCACTGAGGACTTACGGAGCTGCCACCTTTCCTTAACTTCCAGCTCTGTGCAAGATCCTCGATTTCAGTGACACCTGCCTGTGCCAGCTCCCTCCAGGAACACCCACAGCACCACAGCAAGGGAAAATTACCGCCCATCTTGAGCTGCATCCATCAACATTAACAACGCCTCATATCTGCATAAATGTCACGTATGGCCAAGCCTTCAGAGAGGATTAGTTATGGAGGAAGACAGAGGCATCAGTATTACTCTGTTGGTATATGCAAAAGAGACACTGAGAGCTCAGTTGGGCTGGGATTTAAAATTAATTTAAATTTAGTCAGCAGATTTGTTTTAAAAAAAATTTTTTTTTAACTTATTCCACCCCCCGCCTCCACCCCAAGAAGTACTACTCTTTTAGGGAAAAGCCATTGGATTTTTTCATTCATGAGAAAGACTGCAATTCCCTTTAATGGTGCAGCCTTATGATACCTGGCTCTCAACCTTACAGACCAGCAGTTTCCCAAAAAAGCCCAGTTAAGCCTTGTAGTACAAGCTTTAGATACCACTATTAAAAAAAAAAAAGTGTATTACACTATCAAAAAAGGCAGGAGGGGACTTCTGCATAGCTGACACCAGGTTTCTAGATTAAAAAAAACGTAATAGCAGAAGCAGCTTCTTTTTTTGGTGTAGTATGGCTATACGAGAGCTTTTGCCAGTGGTAGTAAAAATGCTTTTTTCCAACTAGCACATCCTTTACCCACACCACAGCAAAAGCCCTTGTGTGCATCTGATCCACTACTATGTCTCTCTAGCCCTGCTAATGTCCACGACCAGAAGTCTTCACAGCGGGCCACATCTCAGAATTTGGAGGTTTCATCTCACTTGCCATATCCTAGGTTGAAAGCTACCATTTAAAAAAAAAAAAAAAAAAAAAAAAACAAACAAACAAAAAACAACAACAACAAAAACAACAAACCCCCCCCCCCCCCATAAAACCCATTATTATTCTGTCTCAGTTGACCTTCTGCCTCTTGTTTCTCTCCCACGGCCACTGTACTTACATAAAATTTTAAGACGACTGTAGCAAGGATGAAGAGGGTAAAGAAACTGATAGCCCATTATGAACATGGAGATTTCTCTTTGAAGCGTGTCTCATATGGAAGCTGTAAGCAATAAGACATGACAGTCATTGCATTCCTGGGCCATTACTGCACGCCTCAGGTGGCGTTACAGGGCTTGAGGAGCGATAACTCCTCAAAACACGCAGCCTGGAGTGCCCTACTGCTCTTGTGAAATGGCATTTACAAATAAAGCATCAAGAAAACAGCTGATGCACCGACTGGGAAGCCACCAGCACGGATGTAGTGCTGCTCACAGAAAGCCACCAGGCCCTCTTTATGAGCCACGTGCGCAGTCTCCCCCTTAAACCGAGTACCACTTTGGTGTCCTCTGTAGTGACTTAACATGGGCGAGGAGAAAACCTTTCAGCTCAAGTACTTGTGATTGCACTCAGTAGCTCTGAGCCTACAGCAACCACACGCAAGGAGCCTGGTAGCCCCGCCATCCATCCCCTGTCCCCTCTAGCAGTGACATGCACAGCACATCCCAGTGATCCCCATCACCTCAGCAGGCTCTGCCTTTGCTGGGGAGTCTCCATAGGACTCTTCCAACCTAACAACTCTACAACTATCGTATGCACAAGTATCACCACACCTATTCAGGATRTATATGAAAAATCTCTTGCATTGAAAAAAATGGGTTTGTTTCCTTCCCCTGTATATTTTACAGCCTCCTGTGCAACATTTAACAAGGGACATAAATGATTTTTGAAAACACAACACCATTTATCACTGCCTCTCCAAAGAAAACTACAAAAATGCTAATTGATTTCATAATTTGCATATTTGATTTTTCTTAAAGATGAGAGAAAGTAGGCTTAAAAAAAAAAAAAAAAAGGCAGCAGAGCTTCAAAAATATGACAAGCAGCACATCAGGAGGCAAATCACTGCTGTTGCAGTCGGRGCCGGGAAGCCAAGCGTCCTGCCTGTCCCGCTCCTGCTCAGTGGGCGCCTGTGCCTTGCCACCRGTCACAGCACCCCTCACTTAGGGTTAGGGCATGTTTCATGCTTTAGGTGACCCAGGCAGTTGCAGAGACTTCTGTGCATGTCCACGTTGGTTTGTGAGGCTACACCACTGCTCCAGCTGCGTGGCTTCGGAAGAAAATGAGAATTGCTTGGAAAGACGGGAGGCAGGCTGTGCTTGGCCCACATCCTCCCACGCTTGCGCACACAACAGACGGCAGCCTGGAGTCCTGATCTTCTGTACAGAAGCTGAAGGCATTCACAGAGAAGCCACCAGCGCGAGCCACGCGCTGACAGCCTGCGGCCAGCACCAGGAGGACGGACCGCTGCAGCTCAGCCCAGGGTCCCTCTGCCCCTTGGCGGCTCGGGGTACCCAGGACAGCCCCTTCACGGGCTGCAGTCACACCTCTTCACGTCTGACCTAGGGGTGGGTAAGGCAGTTACACAAACTACTAATGAACATAAGCCTCATTGCAAGCGGCCTCTCACAAAAGCACAGGGAAAGGAGAAGTAAGAGGAAAGAAAATTCGTTTTCTGCTTGAGGACACTTTTTTTTTTTTCCAAGCAGCCTTAGGAGAATGCTTGTTTGGCTGCGAGCAAGAGAGGATGTTTAAAAAAAAAAAAAAAAAAAAAAAAAGGAGACTCGGTCCTCTTCTCTTGCTGCCTTCCTGGCCCAAAAAATAAGAGAAAGATTCACACAAACATGAAAGGACAAGAGGAAAAACTACTTGCTAAGTAGATATACTGCCCCAAAGCTTATTGGGTTCTACACAGAGAGTGTTCTGTACAAGTGTCTACACTTCACACAGCGTGTTCAGCCAAGAATGCYTCACTCCGATTCATACGCTTTGGTTCAGTGCCCAAATATTGCTATTTAATAAGGTTATTAATTACTGTGTTGTCTAATTTTTGCTGTGCAGGAACTTCTTATAATTGGCTTATTCCTTCAAGATGCTTAATCCTTTAACTATAATAGCGCATGTGTCAGTGCGCACGCGTGTATGTGTGTATGTGCACGCGCATGCCCCCTCTGAGTTTTCTTAATTTTTTACATACCTAGGCTGTAAAACCCCACATGAGCCAATATTTACATGCCAAGGAAAAACAAAGTTGCCTTTTTTCTCTTTTTGAAGATACAACTTCCACAGAGCACGTGTTTCCTTCAAAATAACCAAATAACTTTCTGACCATGCTTCCAGACATTATCAAGCCTCACACGCTGTCATTTTATGACTCCTTTTTAATTTAAAGTATGTGCACAGGTGTTTATATAAAGGAGGGGTGGGGAAAATTTGCCTGCTGGACTAGTCTTTAATTAATATTTGTCAAGACATTATTCACCTCTACCATCTGGTCTCCCCTATAATAAGCATGCATCTTTGACATTATTATAGGAGGGAAGGAAGGGACAAATGAATATTAAAACTATATCCCCAGGAAGATCTTTAAGAAACATGAAGGGGAAAGATAGTGGGATAGCGTGTTCTACATTCAGCTCTATCACCAAATTACTTTGTTCTCCTTGATTCAAACACTAACTTTCTGTGCCTGTTCCTTTGTCCTGTCTTTTGTCTGCCTCGTCTTTACAATTTTTTGCAGCAGGGTATGTATGTCTTGCAAACAAAAGCAAGTGCCAAACCCCCTACCAGATCCATCCTGATCCCAGTTTGATGCCCTAACAAGTATTACAATACAATAAAAAGGATAACTGGGGAGTTTTCTCAACCTGCAGGATAGATAGAGCTGGGCAAGAAGCAAGGGGAAAATAGTCTGATAATTATACAGAAGATTTGTGTTTCATTAACAGTTCTTGAGCACAAATATTCTTGTAGGTACCTGTAGGAAAACCARCAGTAGCCACCAACTTGCCACCAATGACATTTAGGGCAATAGAAAAACTGTAAATATGATTTCTCCATCAGAGAACAGAAGCATTAACCATTTAAGGTCTAACTCCATCTAGAAACAGAACAGGTAGTAGGTGTTCAGTCATAGACATGTGGGATGGCAGGGGCTTTGGGAATTCCTCTCCCACCATTAGTTGCACTGGGACATGTAAACACCTGAACCCCCTGCATGAAGTATTGTCTTATCTGTTCTTTAAGTCCTCTGCTGAAGGTCAACCCAAGATCCCCACAGTACCTTTTTTGCAGYTCCATTTTTCACCATGTGGTGAAAAAGTTCCCTTCTTATCTACCCTAAATCTCACTTCCCTCTTCCCACTTATCCCACGTACAGCAGACACTGAAAAATTCTTATGACAAGCTCCTAAGAACTGGAAGATCATTATTCTGTTGCATCCTTTGCCCTTTAATTCTTTATTTTTCTACTCCAAACTCAGTTTTTTCCAGCTTTCCCTCTTTTGCACTGTTTTCTAAATACTTCATCCTTTTTGTTGCCCTGCTCTGGATTCTCTACAGTTTACCTACATCTCCAAAGGCTCGTGCCAAAAAGCGAGATCAGGTACTCCAACAGAAGTCAAACCCAGGGCTGTATGAGGAGGAAAACATCACCTCCCCAGTCTTGTCCAAGAAACTACTGTACACTGCAGAATAAACGTGCCCTTCTGCTACGACAGCACTTCATTGACTCAAAGTTTGTGATCCACGATAATTCTCAAGATCTTTTCTGCAACACTGCTAACCAGACAGATATTCTTTATTCTGTATTTGTACATTTGATTTCTCCCTCTTAAGTGCAGCACTTTGCATTTGTTTTCGCTGAATTTCATTTTGCTGATATCTGGCTCGCAGTTCAATTTTTCTAGATCATTTTGAATTCTGATAATGCCTTCCAAAGTACATTCAACCCCTCCTAGCTCAGTGTCACCTGCAAATTTTATAAGCATATTTCCCATTTCATTGCTTAAGTTATTAATGAAACTACTGAATAAAAGTAGGTCCAGGGCAGATCCCTGCAGGACCCCACTTGAAATGCCCTCCCAGTATGACAGAGAGCCACGATAACTATTCTTTGAGAGCTACGTGTCCAATCAAAATATCTTGAATTTCAAACTTTACAAAAAGCTGATTTGGAGTATTTGATATGCAAAGGAGCTGGAAGCCAAAGGATAATTCAGTGAATAATTTAAAGCCTGGGAGTAGGTTTGAGGAAAATCACAATCTGTTGGTGGATGATTTGCCAATAGAAAGAGGAAGAAGTCACTGAATGTGTTAGCTGGTACATTTGCCCRGCAGTGCTGTGAAAGGGCCCCACACAGGCACTGCATTCTTCTGATCAAACGTGTGCACGTGCCTCTCTGATACAGCAATGAAAAGAACAAATGGCAAAGCAACCACTGTAAATACCTTCCGCAGACCGTACGGCAGAGGAGAGCACTTTCCCAAAAGGCACTTCCAGCCATGAACCCCATCATCGAGTTCCTCCCATCCTTATCAGCCTAGAGTTCATCTTCAGGCCATCACTCAATGATGCCGCCATCCTGTGACGGATACTTGGACATTAAGAGCGTTATTTGGCAGGACCTCCATATGAGGATCCCCAAAGACATTGCAAATGTGCAAGAATTAATCCTCACAGTCTTAAGGGGTAAATCTGATCTCAGCACATTGCCACCAACTCATACTTCTGTAAGWGGAAGCAGAACCGGGCACCTCGAGATGGTATACCAGCTGGCTATTTTCAGCTGGGAGACAGAACAAGTTCAGCAAGAAGTACTCTGCCATGCGGGGAATCTAATCAATCCACTTACCAACTGTATAAGCAAAACTGAATTTGGTTGCCTTACAACAGGAATAAATTAGTTATTGAATTTACGTCTAGAGATCCAGATCGACTGTTCCTGCTGCTATGGGGATGGTCCTGCGAAGAGGAACTTTAATGGGTGGCTCACGTACTTTGACCTCTCATGTGATGGTGGCAGAAACACCAGCACGCAACTCCAGGACTGTAACACAAGCAAAATAAGCCAAAGGCAATGGCTACCATTACCGGAGCTGTACTGGTGATACCAGCAACGTGCTACCCAAAACAATTAACTGTTTTGCTCGGAGCCAAAGCTAACCTAATGCCTTAGCCCCCCTGCTTTTTTGAAAGCTATGCTCTTATTTTACATCTTGAAACTAGATTTCTATGGCACACTTGCTGATGCGCATCAGGAGTGAGAGAAGCCCGTGGGTTCCACCATGTCTGCACTCTTGTCACGCAGGATTAGAACTGGGCTCCTGATCTCAAAGCCTGTCACAAATCTGGACTTGAAACACAATGAATTAATAAATAAGTGAATAGGTGCCAGTTTTATGAAGCACACCACCTGCATAAATTTCACAGTGCAGCCACTTGTCATTTTCAGCACCCCTTGAGACCCCAATGGCTGATAACTCTTGCACGTCGCTTTGCGACCCATTATACAGATGAAGTTTTGTGATCAAACCTTCCTCCTCGCTGACTCCTTCTGTTTTACAGATGCAATCTGAGTGGAGGCTGAAGAGATCCCATCCCCCACAGCAAAGATAAGGTTACAGAGGGTAGGTCTCAGTAAGGATTTTGCAAGCTGCATGAATTATTAAAGTTCTTTATGATATAATGACAGACATATCAGGTTATTTGTTTATTCTGTGTATAATTCATGACTCTCTTGGGAGCTAGACAGAAGTAGGATAGCTTGTTGCATCTTCTTGTTCATTCCAGTAAATCCTCATCACCAGATGGAATGCTGAACCACCCCAGAAGACAAAACAGCCACACCTTGCAGGATCTGCACTTTTGGTTCAAGATGAGAGAGCTTTTTTCACAGCCTGGAGAGAAAGTGAAGCTGTCACTTGAGTGCATCAGGCTAGATGGCTAGAAGATGACAGGCAGGGTAGTGTTTCTGTATTGTGCCACCAGAACACTGTCATCTAGGGCATATGCAAACAGCTTTGTAATCAGATGCTATGAGATGCCCCGTGCTTCTGTATCATTGGTGAGCAACAGCAAGACTATCCAAGCTGATGCAGGCTCCCGCAAGACTTTAGGATAGTTCACAACAACCACCTCCTGGCTATGCAAATAGTAAGATACTGGACAAAGCAAAACAGTTCCCCTTGCTTGGGTCATTTATGTAAAGAGTCTGGTCAAAAGCAATGGGGCAAAGCACAGTAAAGGAGTGCCATGTCCTGATGGCTGGAATGGAGTTTTGAATACATACATTGTAGTCATCTCTCATTTCTCTAGTGTGCTGTTTAAAGGGTGAGGGAGAGACGTCATGCCATAGTGGCAACCAGGAAATAAAGGATTGACTAGAGTCCCCGACAAGAAAGAGCTTCCCAACGCGCTCTCGTTCATGCAAGGTACTCCATCCAACGATGCTCCTACTGCCAGGAAAAGTCATGCTACTATGGAGAGTTGCAGCAAAACACAAACATGGCCAAGCTGAAAATGGCACGCTGGATAACTCTTACTAGCCACAGGACACCGGAGGAGTGCTTTCAGCATCCACCCTTCCCATTGCAGATTTCAGCTGATCAGAAACACAGTAGGCACACAACGATTGATCTGATCACTAAAACACAAGCCATATTAAGGAGTCTGATAGAGGACTACTGACTAGTCAGATGTCTGCTGAATTTGTGTCTACAACTTCTCTACTTACCAGGAAAAGATATCATTAACCTCTGCCACAAAGACCTCCTGCTACAAGAGCTATTTAGGGGCATCCATTGCCCTTATTCTTCAGCCTCTAACCATGTTAATCCAAGTCTCCTGGGGTTTTTGGACTAGCCTCTCACAGCATCATATGCAATATTCCTCAGGGGCTTTCTGGGTGTCACTGTCACTAGATGTCTMTCTAGTTAAATCCCCCATCTTAAACAACCCCTCTCCCCACCATCCCCCTACCTGAGAGATTCCTGGCTCCTAAAAGAGTGCTGTAATCATTGTTATTATAAAGCACTTTGTGATGCTCACTCATTGCATCTCTCACCAGCCAAACACCCAGAACCCTGTTATTTCATATGCAGTCGCCTTCATTTACAGAAGCTCTTCATTGTATTAGTCCCTTTCAGCAATGAAAGAAAAAAGGGGTGGGGATGGAGAGCATTAAAAAAATAAATAATAGCTTACTGCTTTTTATGCCATTACCTCACTACTTTGTGATACACATCTAAAAGCTGTCTGCAAGACCTCTCCTGTTGTAAGGTGGCATCCAGACACGCTCTGAGGCAGGGATAGTGGAAGCATTAAGCCCAGTTCGGTTTTGTCCCAGTGCTGCTGCATCACTCAGAGCACTACAGCAACAGGGATGAAACCATCAGCTTTCACAGGTCACCTCCTCTCTCCTTCTCCCCATCCAGCTGGGACAAACACCGCTCCGTCCACAGGGGAAAAGCATATACATACAACCTTTCCTTTGAAAAGGATACAAGTCTATTGAAATGGAGGTGACTGAACCACACTGGAAATACTCAGAAGGTACCACAGGATTGGCTATACATGCTCAGGACGTTGGTCCATCAGGCTCAGTTTCCCCATCTCCAGCCGCAGCCAGCTTTTCACACCGGAAAGGATGTGCCTCCTGTCCTGGAGGACCCCGTGGAAGGAGGATGCTGTGCTGGAGCGCCTTTAGGAACGAGGATGCTGTGCCAAGCACCTTGAGAGTTCCGCCTGCTGCAAGAAAACACCACTCTGCAACAAGCTGTCTTCCCTTTCAAAAGGGAAGGGTCACTAGGAAACTCTACTGGAGCCTAAGCACAGATGTGTCCCTTTCCTCGCCAGATGCCTCAAGCTAATAAGCCAGCAGTGCACCCACAACCTTGCTTCACAATTATCATAGTTACCGTCCACATTCCCTCACCACTGCAATACGACAAGCAAAGCACAGATAGTGCAACGGCCCATCAAACATCATTTTGATGGGGCTGATCAACATTAAACTGTCAAATCCTCCTAATATGTCTGACAAAAATTTTTTTTCAGGAGGGGAGAATGGAGCTACAAAGGTGAAGCAGTAGTCTCAAATCCAGACAGACTTTTGGGAGCAGAGTCAGAACTGCAACTCAACCTCCTGACGCTAAATTTGCTGTTTGCCCTTGGAAGACGGCACTCGAACACCAAAGCGGGAAACTCGCACCCCTCTGGATACCCCGGAGCAGGCCTCCTCCCAGCTCTCTCACACAATACGCTCACATGTAACTGAAATCTATGATTACAAGATAATTCTCTCTTCTGCTTTTCTAAATGAGTATTGACATTAAAACCAAAACCATCTGACATCCCAAAACCCTATGAATATAATGCCTCGGACTCTTTTCTGTAAGAGAGAAAAATCCCAGTCGCTAATGTGGTCCTCTCAATGGGGCCCATGACATCACCAGCCCCTTTCTATTTAGAATAATGACTTCTTCCACACGCCAAGAGATTTGAAATTACCTGTGAAATATATTTCCCTAGGCACAGGCTCAAGAAGCATGTAAATTACCCAGCTTAATGGCCTCTAGAATTTCTGAGACACACACAGGGAGTGGGAAATGTTCAGATGATATCTCAGGTACCGTCTGAGGGGGATAAACGTCCGAGGGATGGTCAGGAGCTACTGCCCTACAGTTCCCCCAGTAACCAGTCCCACCTGTGAGCGCTTGCCACAAGGAGCCAACGAGCACAAGAGATCCAATTCTAAATGAGTGCATCATCAGCACAAAAATGCAATTTTAAAGAGAGCGTTTCTTGGGAAAGGTGCCTGACCGTAATTTGCATGGCACAAGCAGCCAACATAGGGCTTATGCAGCGGAGGGCACCCATTTAATTTGCAAAAGCCCAGTGCTGAGCACGCTAAGCACTCGGCAGCAAGCCCTCTCACCCTCCGCATAACTGTACAGAGAACAGCACTGCCCAAGCTTTGATGTCCAGGCATTTGCCAGAGAATAGTGTCCTTCAAAGAAGCTTTTCATCCACAAGGCCAGTTCCCACTCTACCAACACCAACAGGACAGATACTGTCCCTGGAGTCCAAATCCTCCTGGGCCACGTTTCTGTTCTTGCAGTTGAATCTGATGTCTCGTTAGTACGTAGTAGAAGAAACATTTATCCCAAAACGAAGAGCATGGATTCATTCGGAGGAACAGAGGAGGAATTACGTGATACGGGTTGCATTTCCTGCTCCACCGCTGACATATTGGAGTCTCCGAAGCCTTAGTTTCATCAGCAAAATGAGCAATAGGGAAATGCAAGCGCTATTACAAAGTGCATGTAAAAAACCATTACAAGGAGCGGAAAATGGAGAACAGGACAAGACGCTCATATGGCAACAGGGAGGGGGGACAATCCCAAGGGCGCCATGAAAGAATTACTTGTCTCCCCAGGGAACAAGCTTGAGGCACACAAGCTTTGCTCCTGATGCTAGCCAAGACTGACAGGTTGGTCACCTTTTAACGCGTAGTGGATAAAAAGTAGGCCAGAAAACCAATCTGGGATAAGAGAACACCTGGAAGATAGGCCTGGCAATGGAAAAATGGGCCAAATTCCTCAGTGTAAATCTCCTCAAAGCAAAGGTGTAAGACAAGGTCTTTGCTGAGACTCTTCCAAAGTGAGAATCTGCCCTCATTCTCAGCCACAAGCATCTTGCTAACCCACATACTGCCAGAAGCTGTGGTATCACAGCAAGATTAACACAGGAGCAATTTTAACAACAATTTCCAAGCTAATTTCCTCGCTCACAAGCATGCCACCAAGGGCTGAAGCCTGTCTGGCTGAAGTCTGTCCAGACTCCTCACAGCTCTCTGTGCTCAAGATTACCTATACGTCACTGCCAGTAATGCAAGCACTCTGCTATTCAGAAACTATTAGAAGACAAATACTAAACCTGAACATCATAGCAGTAGAAAAAAATGAGAAGGAATGACATTGTAATAAAYATTGTAGCCAAGCCAAATGAGGAAGCAAGGTTAGTTTCACGTGGAAAGTTAGACAAGAAAAATACTATATACTTGGAATAGTCCTTGCTTTGGTCGTGGGATCTGGACTTTTGTCCAATAAACTTCACAAACTTCAGAACATTTCAACAAACTGCAGTACACCCAGTACTGCAAGTTGGCCGCTCTGGTGCGGGATGAAACAGCGCTCTCACCACCAACGCTACCCAGCCCCTGAAGCACCAGGCTTTGCACATGAATCCTTCATCCAACAAGGGGCATACATTTTTAAGCAGAGAAACTGCAGGTATACACGTTACTTGTGGCCCCAACATGGGCCTCAGGTAATGCAACAGCTGGAGCATCTCACCCACAGCCCATAGCAGGTCCCTTTTCAGCTCACCACCACCACACTGCAATCACTCTGATATTTGATATTCCTCTGTAAGAAGGCCAGGTACCATTTACTAAACCTTTCATTTCTGCAGCTGTTTGGTTTTGTCTAGAAGAAACTTCACCTACGAGAATCCTCATGCTATCTTGTGGGATCTAATAATAACTGAAATGGCACAAACACAGCAATAAGTAGATTTAACTAAGAATGAAAGTCAAGTACTATGCAAGCTACCCTGAGAAGACCACATCTTTTTTTCTGGCAAGTGRCAAACCTACTCTTCCACCAGCCAGCTGCGGCTCCAGAGAACAGGACGGGGTCTGGCAGCCACTTCCCGATGAGAAGGCGGCCATGCGCTCAGTTGCCTAAGAGTCACCAAGTAAGTGACATTTATTAAGTGGCCCTTATAAAATAAAAAAGGCTGCTTTCAGCACACATAATCACATTCATAAACAGCACAAACCAGCAATGCTTTCAGCGCAAGGCTCCACTTGGAGTGGYGTCAAGAGAAGAAAGGCAGGAAAAGAAGATTCCCGCACACCCGCGTTGCCACCGGCAGCGCTCCACGCAGAGCACCGGCCTCGGGACGCAGCCTCACCTCCGGCTCGGTAACGCTGTGCCTGCTCGAGCAAGCACGGCATCAGCAAGGCTGTCAGGACAGGGCTGTAAGAGGGGGAAAAGGTACGAGCTAGCTCAGCAGCCACAACGGCCAGGTGAGACCTCATGCCAAGATGCGGCTGTCAGAGCCCTTTCGTACCTGGCTGCTCCATCCCCACGGCTGGGCAGGGAAGCAGGGGGAAGTTGCGGCTATGAGGTTCACCTGTGGAAGGAGCCACTGCTCACGAAAGAGAGCCCCAGCCCCTAGCAGGCGGTAGGAGTGAGACAGAGCTGGTTAGATTTTTCTCTGAAGTAAAGGCTAGATCAAAACAAATAAACATAGCGAGGAGCAAGTGGCACAGAAGGTTTCAATTTAGCCTTAAGATGATGGGTAAAAAGGCGGTATTGATGTCAGAAATGCCAACACAACATTTTTGTTGCCAGGTCAAACAGGCAGGCAGGTGCTAAATGGGGTTATTTAGAAACTGGGACCAAAGCATGACCAGATAGTAGATGTGTTAGATGCATTTCTTTTCTCCATCTCACAATAAAAATCACATAAGAAGCAACCACAACCACCGCGATATTTAAAAGTTAAAAGACAAAGGTCTGAAAATTGTCCCCGGCATAATCCCACAGCATCGTTACATCAGGGATGAATTCGGCCCAGTATCTCGAAAAATTTTTTGACGTTTCTCAGCTTTTAAACCTAACATAGCCATAGCAGAGTACAGCAGGCAAGACTGACAACAGCAAATTCTTCTGCATCACAACAAATCCAACATCAGGAAGAATGGCTCAATCACGAGCAGTCCCACAGCACACAGCCGAGGAGGGGCACAAAAACATCCCTGCCTGCGCACTGAGAGGGCCCCTTTTGGGCTGATGCTCTTTCGGTCTGTGCTCTTGGAAGCGCTGTCATTCCGTGGGAGGCAAAATAACGTCATCAATTTGGTCACCAATTGACAATTATTAAGATTTCCCAGCAAACAAAACCAGAATAAATAAAAACCAAGGACTGTGTGAAGAGAAAAAATATTGATTTTTTTCGTTTTCACGTAATCTACCCTCCTTCCCAGAGCAGGCAGGGGAGGAGGGGAAAGCAGAGTGCCCACGAAGCTGCGACGCATGCCTAGCTCACTGTCCTGAAACTCTTTTCAGCTTGCAGGTCTTGAATAATTAAATGCTGTTTCTTCCACCCTTTTTTCCCCTGGTACGCATGACACGCTGCTGCAGAAGGTTTACTTTTACCTGGGCAATGGGCATCCCTCCCCCTGCAGAGGTCCTGGAAGCACATGAGCCCACACAATACATTATTTTTCCCCCCCCTTCTGCTAATCCCAAGAACGTGACACTACAGCGAGTGCTTAGTAGAGACCTCTGATTTATAAGACTGCCTCAAACATGAGGAAATGGTACTTTGGCTCCTCCTGGGTCTACTGCGTTCGTTATGGAGCAATAAAAAGACGTTCAACCACTCACAGCCCAGAATCTGACTCAGTCTTCAACACCTGATAAAGTTGAATATTAGGTGCTTCGCTTGGCTTCAGCCTGTCTCTATTTTGGTGTCCACGTTACAGCTGCCAAAAACCTGACTGTGAAACCCACCATACGTTAGAAATGCAAACAAGGCACTGCATTCATGACCCTCACTGTCATACTGTAGAGGAAGTGTTCATTGGCCACAATAAAGAGATATTATTACATAAAATTCAATAGAGATGAGAATTCAAATACAAGGGTATCTCTGATGCAACAGAAATTAAATCAGTGAGAGCTTTATACATTTTTGAAGCGTAAGTGGCTTACACAAGGTCAGCTCTGAAAAATACTTAGAAATATGCCTCTTGTTTTATTTTCTTGTTTGGAGGATGAATGTGAACTCAGACTTTGGATATTGGATTCTTCTGGACTGAAGAGTATTAAGTGCCCACTGGAGAAGAAACAGACTGACAGCAAACAGACTGGCAGCTTGCGACAAGAGAAAAGTTTCAGGACCCAGCTCTGTTATGAGCTGAAAGGCATTGGTATTTACAAGGAGAATCATATCCTCATTTATCACTTCAATGGAGATGGACACAACACCCTTTCCCAATTCTTTCCACCAATTGAAGAGTGTAACGGGTAACTTTCTTTGTGCTTGGAAGGCCAAGAGGCTTGGAAGCCTGAAAGCGTGGGGGAGGCTCTATTTATCAACAAATCAGGTACGCAGCGGCAGCTACACCGCAAACCTGCACTGTGCCTGCCRCATCACGGATTTTTAGCTCTGCAATGGTGTTCCAGCAGGGATCGAGGCAAGCCGACATGCTGCCGCCAGGACTCAGACTCTTATTGCCCTCACTCTCCCTGTTGGGTAACACCGACTTAACGCTCCTGTGGGCCGCACATCTTCCAGGTTATCCTGAGCAAACCCCTCTGGTCCACAGCCACATGCTCTGCACACTCGCAAGCCTTCCAGCCGCCAAATGCCACACTGAAAAGCCTGGCCAATTCTGGCTTGATCCTTCATTTGGTGGAAGTCAGATAAGGAAACCTCACCGAAATGAGTATATACTTTAAAGAAACTACCCCTGCAAATAACATTCCTACGGATAGGAAGCTGCCGGCATTTCGGTCATGAGATTTTCACCCTTCTCTGTCCTTGCATCTGTACTCCCCATCCTTTCCCCCCCACCCTTCCCTGAAGCATAAGTTGCTTTCTAACACTACACAGATTTTTGCTCCAATGCACAGCATGATCTAACTAATTTGCACTTCATTGCTCTGCACACCTCATCATTTGCACATGAAAACAGCAGTCTCTCTCCATCCCTCCACTTGCTGCCTGTTTCTTCCTCCTCCTCCTCCATCCCCCACCTCCTGTACCTTCTCAGCAAAACTCTACTGCAGAAGCTGCAGTGAAGAGGCTCACATTACCAGGACTCCATTGCTTTTACAAAATTTACCAGCATGCTGTGAAGCCTCATAAATAATTCAAGATTGACAACCTTTGTCAGGTAAATGAACATGCCTTTTGTAATCCATCACTCCGGGTTTTCTATCACAGCGATACATATGATACATATACTCACTGTAGGCACAACCCATATTGATTCATAGATTCCCCAAGCGTCAGTGCGGGACAGGGCAGCAGAACAGTTTTGGCACCAGCAGAACCCAAGGAAATCCAAAGTCTGTCCAGGGCTTCAGTGCACTCATAACAGATACCCACGGGTGCAAAAGTAGCTCCAGCCTAGTCCATGGAAAGAGCAACTCCATTCCCAGCCTTTGTGGACAGTGAAAGAAGGATCATCGTCAGGTGGGACAGGAGACTCATTCTTATTAAAAGATCTCCTTTTCACTGCAAGAACTTCAGGGACTTCTGACACAAATCAGAGCTAAAAGTCATGTCACGTCCTGTACTTTTTGGGTTTAACTCCATGCACTTCAGTGGTGTTACTGCACAAAGGCACTTGGCTCATTAGAAATACGCAAACTCAACTTCTGTTTTGGCAACTGCGCCCAAGGCTTTATCATCATCGGAGCTATTGCACTAAATGGTTTATATCCCTATTTAGTACCCAATCTGATTGCTATCAGCAATTACCTCCTCTAGAGTTCTCAGCCTCAACTAGAAGCAAGGGGAGGGGGCCTGATCCTGGTTCTCCTGAAAGGCAGTCTCACACGGTCCTGGGAGAAGGCGTGCTGCACAACAGTCCTGCACTGTCCCCACCAGACTGAGAAGGAGCTTCTGAGGAGGCGGCATGGTAGCCTAATCACAGGCAAGAATAACGACCTTGCGCAGAGTTAATTAATAGATACAGAAACCACACAGACTGTGCAACCTTTGTCCGGCCTGACTGCCATTCAGATCCTTGTGTCTCTTGCCCTGCAGCCCTTTCACCCGTCACAAGCTGATCTGGCTAAATATCCTGATCACTCACGCATCAGTCAATGCAAGAAACACTTTGCTTTATAGCGCAAGAATTAATCCTTTGCTCTGGATAAACACCCTTTATTTCTTACGATATTTATGACCTAAAGATAATGGCTGAGACAGAATTGGAAGGGTCATAGGACGACTGTCAAAGTTATGATGAAAATCCATGTGCATTCTCTGAAAGATCAAATGATTCAGCCTAAAGAAAACCATGCCAATAGCTTGTTGATACAAACCAACTCTCCAGTAACAACAGTTTGTACAACTCCATTCCCCATGCAACCCAGCAATAATAAACTTGAGGATGAAGGCTAGATTACAGGAACAGTTCTAAAACAACAAAGTGCTACCAACACCCCAGAGAGGAAAAAATAATTTTGCTAACAAAACACATTTTGCTTTCAAGAGGCTCCTGCAAAAGTAAATATCGAAACATTCAGATACTGTCCTTTCTCGCTGAATATTTCACTCAAGTATTTTGCTTGGTAATGACTTTTTCTTTTATTCCATCCCACTTGAGTATTTCATTGGCTGAAAAAAGCATTGTCTAAATCGTATGGTTTGTGCACATGTACAATGTTCCAGTGTGCAGATGCCCCAGCACTTAAGCCCTCAAGAGCCTTTCTGATGGCTTTTGAAGCCAAACACCAGCAAGCTCGTTCAAGGATAAATTTTCAGGTTTCCATTTATACCCTATGTAACCACCTTCAGCTTTTAAGGGGCTGTTGCATACATGCATACAATACACACAAAGCTTCTTTACAAGGAAGCTTCTGAACTATGCCTGTCAAACACCAAGCACGAGCCTATTTCTACCCTCAGGTCTACGTGCAGGAGCCTTATTGATTTCAGTGGGAACCCACACGCTCTCCCAAGAGAATTTAAATTAACAATTTTTCAATGTATACTGTTGAAAAACTCAAACTCCTGAAACCACAATCTTGAAGGCAGGGTACGGTGTTGAAATGTCACGAGGACAGGCAAGAAAGCGGTAATGCCTTGCTCTGTGATGCCTGCCCCTTCCCCAGGCAATACCCGAGCAGGAAGCGTTCAGGAACAGTAACGGAAAACATTTTTTAAAATGGCAAAGAAATATTGTGAATGGCTTTTAAAAAACATTTGGTCCTCTCCCTGGGGCTGTTCTTTTACCTCTGGGCAGTTCAGGGTGCCCCTGCACACCCCAAAGCTGATTTTGTCACTGATGCACGGCCCACGCAGGGCTGCTGCAGGGACACTGGATGTTTGTGCCTCCACTGGGTACCAGTTCTCACGAAGGCTGCTCAGCCCTCACAGGGATGGAGCGACGTCATCTGTCAGTCACTCCCTGGGGTAGATTGCCCTCCCAGGGAGCCGTCTCTCTGCTCAGCAGAGTGTAGCAGAAGACAAGCAGGGCCATCTCCCCACTTCTTTTCTGCTCCTTTCCAGAAAAGTTCCCTTCCCAAGCATCAAAACTGTAATTGGAAGAGATTTTCTGACTGCACAGCGGGTGGGCAGTAGAACAAGAGAAGGAGCTTCCTCTACATGGCATCCCGCAAACCCTAAAGCATCCAGTCCTAATAGAGTTATTTATTTCAAGCCCTGCTAGCCCAGATGTGCCATCACTACCAGCATCATTAACCTCATTTGGGGTGAAATGACACAAGTACAAATGAAAACCTGCTAAAAGCAAGCAATTAATTTGGTAGAGGCAGCCTCAAGACCACCTTCCAGTGGTGATGGGCACCTATTAGGCCTTATTGCTCTCAGTAGGAGCCTTCACTGCTCACTATCCCACAGGAACACTGGTAACACCTCCAGCTTGCTGCCCAAAACTACTGTCTGCATCTGACAAGTGCTAAATCTCATGCCGGAGAGGCAAGACCGGACCCTGGTCCGCAGGCTGGCACCCTCCCCTGCAGCCATCCCTTTCTCCTCTGGCTGGCTGGTCAGAGATGCCCTGCAGAGCAGCGATGAAGCCAAGCCTCACCAGCGGACACGCAGCAATTCTGCACACACCTGCTTCCTCGCAAGAAGCAAATGGCTTGCCACCCTCTAGCAGATGGCAATTTTCTTTCAAGTCCAAGCAACAAAAAGCCTTTCTGCAAAGTGAGGAGGGGGTTTGTTCTGCTCCCAGGCAGCAGTACTGGCAGCCACATTCTCCAGCACTCACATGCACACAATCCCCACTAATGGGAGGCGACGGCAATACAGGTGCAGGACTCCCCTGATTGACCAGGCTTTCAATCATCTAATACCAAATCTCTCAGAAATTCAAGCAGAGGTTGTTACCGTGCTGCCACAGGAATTCCTCTGCGTACTATTTAAAAGAAAAATTAACTGCAACCAACAGCTTTTCTTTCCACAGCCATTAATCCCGTTGACCACACAGATGCACGTTCTTGTACGTGACCATTCCTAAAAGGAGCCTTGTCAGTCAGTGGACATCACCTAACGCACCCGCCCCAATGGGTTTGTTCCAATCTGGGATTTTGCTTTTTAAATCTCAGGGAGAAATTCCCTTTTGGACAACTGGCTGAGCCGAGCCTTCCTTAGCTCAGCATAAGATGATTAAAACCATGCTACCCGGGAAGAGAGAGATACAGTGGAACACCAGAGATTTATCAGGGACAGAACCAAGAATCAACGCACAAAACCACTGATGATAATTAATACAATTGTAACCAAAAATAAAAAATAATTTAAAAAAAGAATTGTTCTTTATTTTCTTCTTTTCGCCCCCTTAGGCAAAATATCCTAATCATTCAGCCTGCTGCCTGTCAGAATGAAACAGTTCTGGGGCTGCTTAAAAAAGCAGCCTCATTTTTGAGAGCCCTGTAGTGAAAGATGACTTAAGTGATTTACAGAGAAAACCTCCAAAGACAAACAAGGTTTCTAATCAATGCTCTGAATCATTTGCTTCTGTTACAAGGGTGCATTGTCCAAAGTAGGAGAAAATTGGCTCGAAACGGGAAGAATCTAGCAGCCCATCTCATCAGCTCAACTCCGCTTCTGACTGACAAACCTTCCAAAAAGATCTAAGTTATATCCAGCGTCTTTAAAAAGAAGAAGGGTGCAGACAGGGAGCTACCCAGGGGGGAACAGTCAATTAAGGAGTGTTGTTCAAGCCTTGGTGCCAGCTACCACTCTTTACTCCCATTAAATGTTTCCTTCCCGAGAAACAATCACGGCAGCCCTAGGGCAGCGCTCGCAAGGCATTTCAGCCCACACGTTACAGCATTAACCTACTGCCCAGCAATTGTGCATCATCATCAAATATCCATTCGTGACTCTTCTATTCTCCGGGTTCACGAAACAGATCATAAGGGGAATAAAACAAGCAAGAAGATACCAGGTCAGGCTGAGGTCTTAAATCCCTTCTGTGTCTCTTCTCCGGATGCAGCCAGACAGCACTACCTCCCACCAGAGGCACGCACAGAATTAGTGGTCTTTTCAGGACCATTCCTTCATATTTGCAAGAAATTATGAATCTTTGCCACTGGGTTCAGTTTTTACACATCTTGCCTCTCTCAGTAAAGGATCAGGCCCCCTCTGGTAAGACCACTGATAAGAGAGCACAGAGCTAACTAAATCTATCCTAGTAAAGCCCACCAAATTATCTGGAATAAAACTGCTTTGGCTAATAAACTGTGCCAGCTTTTTAGAACAATATAGATAATACCCAGTCTGGGTGAGGGGAAGGCCAATGCATTATTACAAATTATACGCCTCTCTCAAGTATGTCTCTCCGGGTGTAAGAACCKTCTTATAAAACTTTCTGCAGTTAGAAAGAAATCACAGTTCTGACTTGTAAACTGGTACCCAGAAGAGATCTATTCTATAATATGATTMTGCGTTCCAAATTTAAGAGGCGAAAGAAACAACTTACAACCCCTGAAAAAGCTGCTGAAATAGCAAAAACATCCCACAAACTTTATCTGTGCTTCACCGCATACATAATCCYCTTTACTTCTATAGGGATTCTCATGGAAGTAAAGATTATTCATGTGAGAGCAACGCTGGATCAGGCCGTAAGGCTGTGGTACTTGGATGAGAACTGGCACGTTCCCTTTCCTCTCCTCCCCCTGTAGGTAGACATTTCTCAGGGTCTTATTCTGAAGAATTTCTGTATTTACGTGACAGCAAGAAAAGGGAACCCATCGGCTCCCAAAGGTCAAAGATATTTAGAAATATGGATACAAGACCCAAAARAATTCAGAATCTCTTTCAATGGGAGGTATTTCTGAATAAACAAGGAGTGCAAACAACCATGCCTTYGGTGAAGCCAGATATTAACACGGTAAGCTACAGCTCTCCCAAATAAACAACGCTGTTTCTTCTGCCAATAAGCCTTCTTTTCAGAAGGCCTGACTACACGCCTGTAAAAATGTACTTTGAGATCAAAGATATTAATCTAAAAGGCTTTCAAAAACACTTCCTATGACATATATATATAAGGTATTTCTATTCTTAAGCAAATCAAAAATGACAAGAAAATTGTGACATAAAGCAGTGCACATCCACTGGGGCAGCACAAAGTTAAGGGCAACACTGCTATTATTAACTCTATGTCATTGAAATCTTTCCCCACCTTCAGAAACGCAGRCTGTAAGGACACCGTGTCAGCCTTTACTTTGAATCGTCTGGATTTTTTTTTTTTTTCCAGTTTTGTGTCAACAAACCTCAGCATTTCATAACGGAGATGACAGCCTCCTAAAATACATCTCGGCAAGATTTCACATGGCTGTGTGGAGGGGGACGKGGCTTCAGGGTTATCACGGTGTGCAAGAGAGCCGAATGTGTTAGCAAATATTCCCAAACATTAACTTCCAAAACGCTCGCTTTCTTCCAAAAAATCTATTTATATCCTTTCTGCAGCGACTCTCCAGCCCCCCACCCCTCACCCAAATGAGCCGCTTTCCGACTTTCTCTTTCAATAGATGACAGCCAATTTCTGTCGGTCCAGAGGGAGGGAGAGGAAGAACCGCCAGCTCGGATCGCCTGTGGAACTATCCATCTATTCCCAGTTTATGCTCAAACTCCGGTGGGTACGGCCGGTTGTGGGTACCATATTGTGTGCTTGCAACGGGGGGCGGGGGGGAAAGTCCTTTTTCGCCTGTCCCCCCTCTCGCCACATCAACGCTTCAGCAGCCGCCCTGCACGCCGGCACCCGCCGGGGAAGTTTGTGCTTTCCAGCAACTTTGGGTCCGTTCCTCGCCCCGCCGCGCCGGCGGCCGGCAGGGAGCGGGCGGAGACCCCCGCGCCCGACCGCATCCAGCGCGGCACGGCACGGCGCCGGCCG
>JAYKAV010001234.1:1167397-1245922 GCA_035582835.1 Phoebastria nigripes | reverse complement strand
CCCGCCGCCAGCCCCCCCGCCCGGGGTCCGTCCCCCCCGGGCGCTGCCGCCGCGGCGGGTCCCCCCCGGCCCCGAGCAGCGAGGGACCTCGTGGGCTCCTTCCCCTCTTCCCCGCGGGTGCTACCCCCCGCGGGTCTGTCACTGCCATTCTGGCAGGGTACCGCGTTTTCCTTCACGGCCACCTCCCGGAGACAGATCGGCGTATGGGAATCTCCACTTACGTTAAATAACAATAACAGCAGCTACGATTATTTTTTTTAAGCACGCTATGACTTTGGGGAGCGTTGGTGAGTGTGACAAGAGGGCAGGCTAAAAATTCCAAATAACAGAATTAATAAACACAGCCCAAAGTCACCAGGGTTTCTCAGCCTGACTTTTAAAGGCCTGGATTTTGCAACACCGTCCTCTGGGTAGCTGCAGTGTAATTTCTTCTTCTCTAAATCCAAACCCAAGCTGCTCGGCTTCATTGAAACTGGCTGCTGGCGAGTCACAGGGGCAGCTGGCAAAGGAGGGGCAGGAACGCCGTCCACGCGCTCTCCGATTCCCTCCCCAGACAGCCCAAACCTGGACAATCCCAGGCCAGGCAATTAGTAGCTAGCACCGCTTTGCCCTCTCTAACTTCAGAAAAGGTGTAATATTGGCAAGATTGCCAGCATCTGGACAGACCCTGAGGAAGAGCCTCACAAACTATACATCAGCGCTTTAAAGATGCGAAGGCTCCTTGGTCCTGCCCACTACAACAGCAAGGCGCGGCGGCAGGACAGGAGCCCCTGGCAGCTTGGATCCCAGCACAGAGCTTTAAAAGCCTTCCAGCTTGGGAAGGGGGTAGAATTTTGATGGGGAGAGGTTGCTTCTCTGAAGTGCTCTATGCCCTGGTTTGCAGGAGGGGTTTTCTTCTGCTGATGGATGGAATTGCCTCCATCCTTTGTTTCTGATGGGAAAAAAAAGACATTTTGGAGTGACATAGACTCAGACTCAGATTCCCGGTATCCTGGGAGCACCGAGAGTGCTGCCTAAAGTCATGTGGTCACATCGAGACACACCATGAATTTCATGCAGTGAGGAGCACTGATATATAAATGGAAACAACGAGGATTTGATGCGCTGACTCCCGCTTGAGCTGGTTCACAGAGACAATTCTTTTTTTAATGAGGTAGAGAAACACTATCGTTTTCCCAACTCATGTTGGAAGTCAGCAGTAAAACCCACACTCGAATCCAGAAAATAGGACTCGCAAAAACATCAGACACTGACCTGATGTGTCCAACACAGAGATGGATATGCGCAGTAACTTAATACTTCAATAAAATATTAAGAAATACTTGAGTATTCCCTCTCTAGCTCCTGCACCATGTGCACACTATGGCTATTCTTGGCACATCCTTCAGGATATGGTCTGGTTTTGCATCCTGTATTTCAACTGCACCTACCACACGTAGTTCAAGCCAGGTTTGCATGGGCTATTACAGTTGAAATCACAGTCACTGACCTGTCATATAGAAGTTTCCAATTTACAACCTCCAAGTGTGTTTCAGCAGTAGTAAGTGGATAATCTCTAGCATATACATGGGAAACAGAGCAACAATATGATAAACAGCTTGTCCATTGCTGGCAGAGTCGGCAGCAGATAGTAAACACTCTTCATTGTGTAGAATTTGGCTTTCCAAACTCTTGAAAGACAAATTCTGTTGTCTGTTACATCCATACTTTCTTTCCCAGAGGACCTGGGTTAGCATCTGTCTAACAGATAAAATTTAACTCAAGATATAGGCCCACAGGGTCCAGATTTCAGGTTCCTATTCTGAAAGGATACCCAGGGTCTGGCAATTGCCAGATATCCTTTATAACACAGGACTTTTCTGCATTATGCAATCTGATCCTCTGTCCTGTAAGAAAAGCTCAGGGACACAACCGTGTATTGCCACGGCTATCATCCGCTTTTCCAAATGCCTGGCATCCAGCAGCTGGCTGCTCTACAATGGCAAATGCATCGCGTCTATGCAGCAGCCCCAATGCTGGATGCTCCAGCCTGTTGTGCTTGAACTGTGCATGTGTACAGAGCAACTCGCCATCACAGGCACAGCGACCCGACACATTCAGAACGGCATGGGTGATTTATTTCTTTGAGACGTGGCTCTCCAAAATCCTTACAATTGTTTTGTTTTAATCCAGATATCAATATCCTTCAGAGCAAAATTTGACCTTGTAGTCTTACAGTAGGAGCGGACCTCTAGATGTCAAGTAATTACTTTCAAATGTTGCTGTTTGGGTTTCTTAACAGTAAAGCCTTGCCTGGTACGTCCCTGTTTTTAAAGAACGGTCCTGCACTGCTGAGATGGACATTTTGTTTTAGTTTTGTCGCGGTTGTTTTTCTTTGTTATTTCAAATGCTTTTGACTATGTGGTACTTGTTGCTGTGATCTCTGCAGTCCATACATGGATAGGCTGGTTAGTAGCAAGCCGCTTGGAAACAATGTTAAATGTAAAGGGACAAAATCATGGAATTAGCTGAGATACATGGCAGGAAAAACTGTTGATTCACACCTGCGGACTGCTAGATTAACACCTCACAACCAAAGCCCATTTCGCAGGGCACGAAGTTATAAGAATTTATCAGGGGGCTCCTTTTACTACCACCCTTAAAAATGCTCTAAGTTTATTTTCCAAGCTGTGCATAGGAGAGAGAAACATTCAGGACCTGCATAAAACTATGTATTATAAAGACCTTATGCCAACAATTTTCAAAATCAATGCTGCCCTAAAAGGGAGGGAAGAAAATCAGTGGAGTCATCTTCTACCTGATGCTCTTGAGAATGACAGAAAAGACAGCATCGCTACATACATTATCCTTCACATTTTCTGCAGCAGGCACTGCTACACTGTGGCCTCTCTGAAACGCTGTCTAACCTGCAGCACCAAAGCACCACTAAGGCGCACAAACACGGGCTTGAGCATGGAGTTCAAGCCACAGCCTCCAGAGCAGCTTTTAACATGTCAGTGTAGGTTCTCAGAGCAAATGTGAATCAGCCTAAGGTTGCAGTGAAAGCACTGTAATCCATACAGGACCCTGTGAAATTCAGCACAATACCTGAAATACTGACAGGGTTGCAGCAAAACAGGCAGCACCACTGCCGTTCTCCCACGTCTTTTAGTGGAGAAGCCACGTAGGAGGAGGCTGTCTAAGTTGTTCTTATGGCTGATTTATTTGCAAATGCAGGTGAATGCTAGAGAAGGTGTGAGTTTAACTCTCCCCCGACTGATCATTTCACAGGAAAAATGTGAGCCTTTGCAGTCAATAACCGCTGCCTGGATATGTTTCTTTCCTTACTCCTTCAGGTAAACCAAGTTCAGCCTTCCCCTGCCTGTGCTTTCATGCAGCACCTTGGTGAGAAGCGAGAGTCGTCCACACTGTCCTCGCAGAGCACATCCCCTKTGTGCAGACTGAGTGACTCTGAGAGGAATTAGACTGCGAGGTTACTCCTGTCCCCCTCTTAGCCATACATAGCGAAACGCTGCTGCTGCTGTATTTCTGATGAGCAGATGTAGGGGAGATTCCAGCCTACGGGGAGCACAGTTCTACACAGGATCCCCCATGAAGGGGAGTCAGTGTCCCAGGRCACAGGCTTCAACTTCAGGCAGATTGGCACAAGCACCTGGCTTGGTTCATGAAAGGCAGTTCAGCAGAACAAATACATCAGTTTAAGCCTGAAGCACTTTCATGGAATTAGTCCAGATCCACACTCGTGTAATTGCTAGCACAGTTTTGCTCCCCATGGCTAAACACACGCCTGTAACTGGGGTAAATGTGTACCTACAGTCTTGACAAATCAGTTGCTGAGTGAGAGGTTAGAAAATGTTGTTGACATACCATTAAAGGGAGACAAAAAAGGGGAAGAGGTAATTAAGAGTGAGCAAATGAAAATAGCTAACACACATCCTGACTTCAGAAGTTTATTCTCATTGAGGTTCTTAAACCTGAGCTCCTCAGCTAATGATGTATAGGGTTGCTTGGTGCCAGATGTTAGTGTTTCAGAAAGAAGAGAAAAGAATGCATTTAATGTTGATAAAAACATAGTAAGTAACTGTTGCACTTACCACAAGTCATGGAAAGCCGCATTGCGTTTAAGAGCCCAAGGAGAAAGGAAACAGCATCGTGGATGTTTGCAGAGTTTCTGAGCTGGAGCGAGTAAGAACCTGCAAGAGCAAAGAGGCGTCCTGAGGGTACCACCATGGACGGGAAGGAGAAACAGCACAGGGACGAGATAAAAGCTATTCCGAAATCCTTTCCCATCTGTCTCCAAGGGACACTTCCCTGCACGTTTCAGGGCCTAYGCTGGCCTTACATTACAGAGCCCGTAGAGTGTACATTTAGAGAAGCACACAGGTTCTTTGCCCAAACTGATGTCACGTCAAGACAAAGGCCTGGTCTGAGTCCACAACTGGAATTGATTCCTTCAACACTATCATTTTGTACTATGTCTGTTTTCTAGACATTCTATGAAGTACATACATTCCATCTCAAACTGGCAAGTCTGAAGATCTTTCTGGGTGATACTCACATTTACAGAGGCCTTGGGCATGACTGGAAGCCTACTCTGGAAGTGTAATTGGGATTTGCCTGTTGACTTAACGATTTTATTTTTATTTGCRTTCAGTACAGGGATACAAAGCCCTATCCATGACTGTAAACTTTTACAGCTCTGTAAAGACCTAGCCTCGTTGCCAGAGAGCTGATGGGCCAATATGTAAAATTGGGTATAGTCCCACAATCGCTTTGGAGGCAGCCGGGACAGCTGAAGACAGTATTTTCCTCCAGTTTCTACCTGTACCTGTGCTCAAAGTACAGATCTGGTGTGGCAAAAAAAAAAAATATGGGAGCAGTCAGTTTAGCTCAAGTCCAAGTCACCTGCCATTGAATCATTTCTCTTTGGGATCCAAACGGTATTTCTGCATGATGTGAGGGTGAAACAGCTGAGGTCAGCATCGTATCAAGTCTCAGAGCATTGCACTCAGTTACCTAATGTAACTAATGTTACCAAAAGTAATGCCTCACTATCGCTTTAATTTAAGCCACGGTTACTTCACAACAGTAATCAGTGCTTGTTTCAGAGTTCAGTACAAGAGATACTCAACCTTGACCCATATCTAACATGGAGATGGGGGTTTTTTTCATTTAGTTGGACAATGATTTAGGATTGCCGTCTTGTTAAGTGCTCCTACTGTGTTCTGCACAGTGACTAATACTGATGCCCCAGCACTTTACAGTTGTTAACATATATACTCTGTGGAGGAATATATACTCGCAGTATATATACTTGCGGTATTCCCATCCTGCAGGTGAGCACCCAGGAAACAAAGGAGCTGAGTAACATGCCCAATGCCAGAAATCTGTGACAGAGGAGAAGTGAACTCCAGTTTCCTAAAAACTGAGCCCTAAAAACTGCCAGTTCCTCAGGGCCTTGCTCTGTGATTGGGACCTGTAAGTGCTTCCACAAAATAAATAGATTTTTCTGATTATTAAATTCAGAAGATGACCTAAAGGTGATTTGATTAGATCATATAAGTACCTTTATCATGAGAACACAGGGGTTTTTAAAGGGCTTCTTAATCTAGTGGAAAAAGACATATTACAAGAACCAATGGCTGGAATTTAAAGCCAGAAAATTCAAATTAGAAACAAGGTGCAGAATTGAGGGTTTTCTAACTGTAAGGATGATTAAATACTGGAAGAGCTACCCAGGAATTACTTGCCTTTTGAATTCCTGACATCAAGAGTAGATGTCTCTCCGGAAGATCCAATTTCGTCAAACACAAGTTACTGGGCTCAATATGGGGGTAACTGGATGAAATGTCTGGTCTTTGCTAAGCAGGAGGTCGGATTAGATCATCTAATCGTCCTTTACAATCTTAAATTCTATGAATCTATGAATAGTAATGACCATCATTGTACGTGACAATTTGTAAAACAGCAAAGAGCGTGCTACAACATAGCTGCGAGACAGAATAAAGAAGCATGTTATAAAAAAAGGCACTTTGCTCTGAAACTAAACATGTGAGTGGTAATTATTTAAACTTCATCCATGTGTTTCAAAATTTTTCCCCCAACAAATGTTTTAATTAGGTTTCAATTATAGGGGAAAAAAATGATAATCCATTAATCAAATAGGTACTACCGCATCCAGAACAGCATTGCCAACATTCCTGCATAATGTTTAAATGCCCAATTGATACAGAAATAGCTGCCAATTTGCAGGAATATTATACATAGGAAATCTGTAAAGGAGGGCTCTTCTATAAAAGGTTTTATGGGCCCAAGCCTGGGATTTCTCTATTATATTTGAGTAGCTATAAAAACTTTTGTGCTAGATCATAACATTCTGGAGTTGTGAATCAACAGTTGTGAATTTTTTTACAGAAAATCTGTTTTAGAATGTCTCAGGGAGTTTTTCAGATAAAGACATTGGCACTGCTTTGTGCTTCTTTGCCTACAAAGCAAAATTCTGTTACTGTCATGCTACAGCCTTGATCTTAAACTTCCACATCGGTTTAAGGACCCACCCAGAAATCAGAACTTGCGTGTCCTCCCTTGGAGTTGCAAATGTGATGCTTGTTTGTCAGATAGGGGTCTGAATAAAATCCACGGAAAGGGATCTGTTAGGCCTTCTGTTTGCATATTTGCCTAACGTTCACCTCCACATCATACCGTTTGAGCATCTCACAGTCTTTAACAGATTTATCTTCCCACCACTTCCGAGACAACAAGAAGTGTAATTCCCACATTACAGTTAGGAAACTGAGATATGGGGCACACAAAGCAATTTTCCTAACATCAAACTAGAGACTTGTAGCACAGCAGGGGACTGAACGAAGGTCTTCCAATTCTGAAGAGGTGTGCCTCATATTCTAGATTGTCTTCCCCCTTCTGTATTTGGGGAGAATACAGAAAGAAAAGCGACACAAAAAATCAAGTTACACAAGCAAATTTTCCTTACAAAGTGCTGCCTTTTTGATGGGGGAGAAGGTAAGAGGGATATTAAGCTTCGCAAGCTTCTGAAAATCTCTACCAACGTCTTTCTTAAGAATTTCAGTCATTGATTTTGCGTGTGACTTTTGGAAGAAAACACACACACAGACACACACGCACACAGAAGCCCTTCTCTTGGAACAAGAGCTAAAACTATAAAAGCAAGAAAATGTGGAAAGCAGGCCTGCAGCAGTGTGGGTTGATATTCTGTCTTTAAATCATTCTGGCACTTGTTTTTTTCCCCTCGAGGTGGAAGTGGTAAGCATCAAGGCAGAACTGCAGTAGCCCTAAATCAGAACATGTCTCTGTTTCTGAGTTTACAAAGCAGACTCTTTGCATTCCCAAACAGAGGTCTTGGTGGTTCTCTACAGTGGTACGAAGACAGTTTCTGCACAGCTGTTCCCTATATACAAGCCAGCTTGCTTGCTTTCTCACCATGCATATTTTAGTACCGTTGACATATTCCAATATGACCATTGCCTTCTTTTCTGGCCACATACAGGTGGCCCCTAAACACCTACTATTTGAAGGATCCGAATCCATCGTGCTACTTATTCCGGAGAAGTGAAAACTGCATAATCCTCCTGATTTTATGATATAACCTAAACTTTGTGAATTCTTTGCTATTTTAAGAGACTTTTTTCTTCCTCTTTTTTTTCTCTGAATCTGTATCCTATCCCTCTGCATCCTCCCTCCCATTACTTATCTTTCCTTACCTTTTCTTACCTGCCCTATTGAGCTCTTTAGTCCAAAGATGAGGTGACAGTGCTGTCTTCCCTCAAATCCCCTGGATCTTTCCCTCAGTCTCCCTGGCTCTATCAAGCCAAATTCTCTCTCCTTTTTTCTCTCTCCTCCCCAACATTACATCTCTCTACTTCTCTCTGTTCCTACATCTGAAATACTCCTTTAAAGCAAGAGTCTCTGTCTTCTTGTGTCATTTTGATCTTCTCAGTGCTACCGATCACGCTATTCCAAAATGACAGAAAAATATCTCTGGCCTGTTCATCCCAGTTAGCGTTACAGCAAAAGCAGGCAGCTACAGCAAACATTGAAAAATCAAAGAGAGAAGGGTATTTTCAAGGGGCACCCCACTTCCAAGCTAAAGGATGGTGAATCACAGCATGTGCAGCTCACTGGGCAGCAACAACATATTGTCATGATGTTGCATGTTAACATTCCACGGTGAACACTGAAAACTGGTCAGATGACCTCTGAAGCACCCCTTACAATGTGGACTAACCAAGAAGCACACAAAGAGGTGCTTCCCAGAAGGTGTGTCCTCCCAAGGAGACACTGGACATTATTACAGCTGGAGGAGATGCGCTGCACATGTCTCTAGTGCAATTGCATGCATCTCCCAAGGTTAATTCTTCTATGAGCTGTGGGTGGCTGTGGCATTTTTCCAGAAGACAGACATCTGCCACAGTTCCCTGAATTATGGCCAAGGTAGCTCATGATTCATGCATGCCCATAATGCAGCAAGTGCTTGGCAGGGCTAAAGTGTCAAGCGTAGCAAAAAGACCAGTGAGAACAGCAGAGGGTCAGACACTTCCATGTCTGTGGGTGTAAGGGGGGCATAAAAGGGACATCAAAAGATAAAGCCAAATACAGGTTATCAACACACAATGGTGAATGCATTCTGTGTTTAACCATGCCAGCCACATCTCTTGTCCCCTAAACCCATTCCACCTTTTACCGGGTATTACCCTATTGCTGCAAACGAAGCACTCGGGAAGTGATACGCACTGAAAAAGGAGCACAGCCCAATCACACCTTCCCTCTACAGTGCTCACACCACCCACAACCATGCCATAACGCAGTCTATGCATCAAATTGACGAGTGTGCCTGCATGCTGGACACAGGCAAAATTAAGTAATGGTGCTAGCAAAGAAAGTAAAGGTCAAGGCCATGAAAAAACCTGGAACAACAAATAAGCATTCAGGTGAGAATATATATATTACTTTCCTTTACATAGCTAATTATTTTCTTTCTTGATATCTCCCACCTTGCCAAAATGGCTCCTGCCACTTCCCGGCAGAGGTAACCACTTGTTTTGTACAGTCCTTGAAGTCTGCCAGATTCATAGTTTAGTGAAGGTTGTAGGGTTTTCTGTTCTGGTGGCAATATTTTTTGCAGAATCCAGACCCTCTTCCTGTGCCATGTGTCAAATCATTCCTGCAACGGGGCAGCAATATCCTGTCCTACCTGGGGTTCAGGAAAGYGGAGTGGACTTTTCAGTGTGACAGACATATTTTTGCCTTCAAACCAGCCTGAGCTCTCTTTGGCTTGTAGTGCAATAGAGGGGAGAAAAGCAGGATTTGAAAGAGTAAGGATCTCAATTTCCATTCTGTCCTCGATCCTGCAGAGAAGGAAGTGGAAGAGATACTCCAGATAGGAGGAGGCAGAATAGGATTAGGCTCTGGCAKTGTTGTTTTAGGAAGAAAGGGTGCAGCAGTTCTGCTGTGATATTTTCTCTACACTAGGCTATGAGAGATAATAGGTCTAATGGTTAAACTAAGAGTATCAGGGGACCTTATTTCTAGCCCTAATTATATCAGAAATTATCTGTGTTTCCTTAGGCAAATCCCTTGCTTACGTAGTGCCACAATTTTCCAGTCAGTAAAATGTTTAGACACCTCTAAAGTACTGAGATGCACAGACGAAAAACATTACTGTCATCACATGGCACGATTCACTCATGAAGTCATGCATGCGAAACTTCTGACCAAAGTTGATGGCCAAAGTTTGCAATGCTTTATTACATTCTGAATTGCCTCTTTATTAGTTCAACAACAATATCTGTGAACACTCTATTTTATAAGCCCCGTGATACTTTCTGTTGGTATTGGCTTACAGTTTCTCAAGTCTATCTAAGTTTGTAAGTATGTTTATCGCATAATGAAAATCAATAAGGAGGGTTTTTTTAAAAAAATGGCAGTATTATATGCTTAGATAGAAGGGCAAGGAATCCTGTGCATCTGTACTGCTTTTAAAACTACCTGACAATAAGGTCTCATCTTTGGCATAGAAATTGAGCTGCTCCGAAGGTACATTGTTTGGGCTACATACAGTGTGAATCTGTTTCCCCAATCAACCCTCACTCCAGGTCTGTTTGCTGACTCTGGTTACTGCCATACTGTTGCAAAGAAAAGAGGTATCCAGATATCAACATGATTCAAGGGCCTAGGAGACCGCAAGGGAGAAAAAGGGTATTTTCTGAATCAGTTCCCCATGAAATCGCTGGAACTAGCGTTGTCCTGGGGGATAATAGAATGGATCATTAGGTGCCTTAAAAAGTTCACATTGGATTTTGAAGCCACCCTGCAAGATGAAAAATCAGTAGTTTAGGCAAATAAATAAAAGTCAGTGAATCCTCTTTAAGCTGTGAACACAGGGGCAAAAGGGTTGTAAGAAGAAAGAGATTCCATTCTTCACAAATGATACGTTTTAAAACTCCCCCTCTTCCACCTCAAATCCTTCTTTCTCTTCCCTGGTGATTTAATCACGTAAGATACTGTAAATCAAATTGCTTCCTTTTCTCCTCAGGTATGAGTTAGCTCTTAATTAGGCTATTGGGCAAAAATGAAATGCATCCTATTAATAGCTTGGGGTATCCTTTGTGTTAATGTAAAGGTTAAAACATATTTTTTCAGCATTTCAGGAGTGCGATTCTGGTCTCACAGACAGATGCTTTACCTATTGCTGAATTCAGTGGAATTCATTCTGATTTACGCACACATAAATGAAAGAGTAATCAGGCCCACGGTATTTAATTTTTCTATTTCAAGCTTCTGTTCAGATAAGAGAAGTGGATACACGGGACTGAATGCCAAGGTGAGCAACCGGATCATTTGGGCTCGATTATTTTCATTCTGTGCTTCCCATACATACATCACAAGGTATAATCTAACATCCATATTCAGGTGAATCTCAAACCTGACAGGAGGATTCAATGTACATATGGAGGTAATTGGACATTCTCCTGAGATGCTGCTCCATCATGCTAAACAGGCATTGCTCCACGACACGATGAATTAATGTCATCATGCCATGACAGCACCAAGTGAAGTGATGACATTACATCGTGTTGTGATGGCACCTCCTCACGAGGAGAAGCTATCCTACTCACGCACTCAGGTCACCAGTCAGAGGAACGGAGCCTACTGCAGCTTCTAGTTGACATCACGACTGTGTCGGCCGGCTTAGCTATGCACGGTCTTGGATGAAACCTCTGGCACACATGTAAGGCAGATGTGGAACTGATGGGAGCCGACTAGGTCTGACAAAGCCAGCATCTGAGTGGAACTTCTCCCAGGTTGGCCTGGCATAATGATAATATATGTCTTCATTTTACAGCTGATGAAAGAAATGCACAGAGTTATTTTCGACATCCAGAAAAACAACCTAAGAATTCTGGTGCCTCTAGACAATGCTGACTAATATTTACTGCTAAGCTTATTCTTTTCTGGGAGATATTTACCAAGACTCATATAAGCCTCAGTTATGAAAACTTCTTCCCAGTCAGGATTTTTCACAGGATGATTGAAGACATCCAAGGGAAAGGTGTAAACTTTGCAGACTTCTTTCACAACATAGATTTGGATTGCTTAGTCTCTTATATCCTGTTTCAAATCAATCGCTGCAGTTTAGGATAGCTCTTTGGAATGAAAAGTAAAGCCCTAGCCAAGATACTATACTACTACAAACTCCCAACAGAGCAAAGCATACCTAACATTTATGCTCAGAAATAGGTCCTTTTCCACTGCTAGCTGTTTTTCATGTGAGCAGTATAAAGCAAAATGGAAATGATTCCTGCACTAGCTAGTGTGACTCGGCTTATAACATCAAAGAGGAACCCAGAGAACAAAACATTAGTTTCATGCTAGCTACAGTAAACAACATTAGACTGGCTGAGAGCTGTAGTCGGGTCCCAGGCAAAACAAGGTCTTTGCTAAACAACATCAACACGGTAACTAAAATGTGAATAACTAAATCATACACTGTGCAAGCTGAACCACCAAATGAAAGTAAAGCACTGAATTATTTGAATGCTCTTCAAACCCAGTTTAAATTTCACCCACTACTGAGACCTCCATTTACTGGCATCATAACTAATAATGGGAATGCTGCTGAAACGTCAGTTTTAGCGAGAAGCCCATTAAAAGAATGAGAAAAAAAGAGACATCATACGAGAAAACCAGCCGTTTACAACATGGCATATAAGCTCCTTGCATAGAAATACAAAATAGCTGGAAATAAAAGCCAGGCAGTAAACTGTCCTTTTTCCAACATATTCAGTAATCACATCGATCCAGAGCTTCACACAGGAAGCCCTGAATATAAATATTCTACAGCAGATGCTGCACTGGCATTAAAGTTCCCTGTTGGGGGACTGGATGATTCAAAGGGTAGTAGAAAATCTGTATGCCTTTAAGATATTGGTCTGAAACCAGCCCAGGTTAATTTTGGTATGAAAGTCATTTCCATCTSAGAGGATTTTTTAGCCAGCTGGAAATGAACTGGAGGTCTACTATGTCCCAGCCTCAGCTGGCAGTTCTACAGAGATGCTGATATATCAGGGAGACTGATCTGTTCCTAAATCCTACCAAGGTTTGTGGCTTGTGTAAGCGTGGAGCTGTTTAGGAGGCAGGCATTCCTGTGCAATGCTGTGCATGCACACTCTTACTCCAAATTGAAGTTATGGAGACTGAACAAATCCCTGCATGTCAGCTGAGCTGTGTGCACATTCCTATCCTCTGCCCCTAGCTGCAAGGTAAACTATGCCAGCATAAGCCACCAGCAAGAGAAAAGCTGGTGCCAGGGGCTCAAGAGGCACACGGGTGTTTGCACATACCCTCTTACCACAGGCAAATTGCCCCTTTTGGTGTCTGTGTCCAAGTTTGCTCAGTTATTTAACCAAAGTGAGTATGAAAAGTTGCACACAGGGCTAAGATCAGGCTTCACAACATCATGGCTGAGCGTTTATAGAAATATGTTTTCTTCTTTCCTTGTTCTGCTCTAGTTCCTGCAAACAAGGATCCCAAAGCCCCAGAGAGTGCTAGAACACTCCATGTCTTCTCTAAACGCTGCCAGCTGTGTGTTCTTGGGATTTTCAAGTGCTTCACCTCACATTTTCCCATGTTACCTCCCATCAACCATTTTCTAGCCCATTCCCCTGACATATTTTGTGCTTTTTGAAGGAATTGTTTAGCAGATTCTTTGAAGTTAACAGCATTTCTCACGTAAGTGTCATAAAAACCACTGTTACTCTGCATGCAGCCTTGCTCTTAGTCACTGGGGAGCTGGGAAACTATGCTGAGGGTCTTTGCAAGCGACCTCCCCCTGTAAGAACCTGGTGGCCCCAAGAATGACCTCCTCATTGCTCATCTCTGTTTCAACGCATGGGACCCTCTTATGCAGCTTGAGCAGCCAAAGAGTCCAACCCTTTGATAGGAGATTTTTATCAACGGCTTTCCAAGGTTTAAACAGATAGAAATGTCATACACATTCATTTTACCAGCTGTCTTACTGACCTCACCATAGAGAGTAATTAGGTTAGTTTGGTATGGGCTGTTTTATGTACAGTTCTCTTGATCTTCTTTTATTTATAAATCTTGCTATTTCAGCCTATTCCATCAAACTGTCTTTTATAATAGGCTCCACAGGGCTCAGCTCTCCTCTCACAGGAGAGTAAGTCAGGAATGCTTGTATTCAGTGAATGCTGCCACCCTGGTTTGAAACCATGGTCCTAATGATTAGAGTCAGTCCTCATAATTTTGTCAAATATTGAAGCTAAACTAAATGAGTGATGCTTACACGGTCGGTAACTTTTTTTTTAAGCTGGGTTAACATGAGATATCTTCTAACACAAACAAATTGCTGGCAACACGAAACATTACACTCACACTGGCTGGTCTGCTGCCCCTCGTCTACTATGTCCCTAAAATATCCCAAGGCAGATATGCCACATTGCACACAATATGCTTATTAGCACAGTTAGGAGCCATTAGGGAGAACTAGCAGAAGTGTTGTTAAAAGGCCTGATGATGAGGAAAAAAAATTCTGGTGCCACATATTTGCCATAATACAAATATTTGCCATAATGCAAATATTATATTGTAGATGGCATAAACAGAGTGGGCTTATGCCCATTACTGATACTGCAGAAAGGAAGAGTTTGGTGTCAGCATCCAGCAAGTTGGGAGCTCCCTTACCCCATTGGAATGCAAATTATTTGAACCTGGTAATTTATTAGGTCCACATTTTTTAAACATAGTCAGCATGAACCTGATTTCTCAGCTTGTAAACTCATCAGGGCAAGGACAGCCTGCAGAGCTGAGTTCAGGGGAGCCTGATCCCCACTGGTGTTACCAAACAGCAGTAATGAAAAGCCAGTGACGCCTTCATCCATTGTGCATGCTTATAGCTTGTTTATTTAGACATCATCACCACCCTCCTTAAGACAACTTTACTCAGTTCCTGACTCTCACAGATTGATCTTTCTTGTGCCAATAAACTTCACACAGATTCCCTCCAAAAGGGTTATGACATCTTTCCGCATATTCTCATACGGTGTTTTTATCGATTAACTGTACATTCACAATTCTACATTTCTGAATGGCTGACAAGAGCAGGCTACACACTGCTCCGCTGCAGTCGTCTAAGGAGCAATGCTGGAGATGAATGAAGAGATTTGCTTAAAGCTGGGCAGGGATGCTCATTCGGAAAAGAGCCCAACTCCCAGTATGCATTGTCTATCTGGATGGGACTTGGCAGGCTGAGGTTAAGGTACAAAGCTCACGTTGGTGTTGTCTCCAAGGCATGAAGACATCTCACTCCAGAGCTCTATGAACTGTGTGTAGCCCATAGACAATAGTTGGTCCATGTCTGCAAATTAGCTCAGATGAATCAGGCTCCTTCTCTCCTACTTCCCTGACAAAATTCCACTCAAACAGTAATTAACAGGTCTTCTCATTACTGCTCACTCTCCCTTGAGCTGTTGGAAAATGATCTGCTCTTTGGCAACTATTGTATTAGTTTGTCAAGGGCTTCCTACAGAAACATGGTCTGCATGGAGGCAGCCCTCTGGGAGCTGGCTATGGGACAAGGCTTGGCAGGGAGCAGTGGGGGAGACCCGTAGTGCTGCAAGAGGATACGGACTGCAGCCTGGGATTTGGAAGTCTGAAGAAAACACGTGTGCACGGAACAATGACATGAGAAACATCTCAGCTGGAGTGCCACTTTTTCATGTCCCTCTTTTGGACCACCTCTCTTGGCAGGGTTAAAAACTGCTATTGTGATTGGTAATATACTTCAGCTTTGGGGTTCAAACGTCTCCAGTTTTGGCTGCCCTCATAGGGGAATACTGGCCTAAGACAGTCTGCCTTAAACCTGTGCAGGTGAGCGCTCAGAGCACCTCCACAGGCACGCAGAGCTCGCTGTGTTCAGACCATTTGATTAAGGAAAGTCCGATGTGCCAAACCCCTCACAGTCCCTTGGTAGCCGCTGGATATAACTACTTATGCCTTTTTGCTACCTCATTTACAGATTTGCTTTATGCACAAACAGTGGTGGTGATTTTTGTTATATTTTTTGTAGTATCTGGAGATTCTGTTAGGGAAAAAAGAAATTTCCTTGTCCTCAGAGTTCTCATGCAGCCACGTGAACTTGACAGTTTCGGAACCCAGTAGGCAAACCTGAAGAACAAGGAATTTGCCATTTTTAACCCAAGCTGGTGAAATTCAGAGCTATAACATTTTTTGAATAGCAAGGCCTGATGATATTACATTATTCTTGTTATACCCCTGGGAAATGTAAATATTATTATGCCTGCTTCACTGTTGTAGAAATGCAAGAAAGTTCCCCTTGTAAAGTCACTGACACTACTGAGTCTTGGAAAGTAAGACTGGAAGAGACCTTGAGAGAGCATCAAGCACACTCCCTGGCCCCAAAGCAGGAATAGTTATATCTAAGCCTAAACTTCTACAGTCACAAGCTCTAACTGCGACTTATTTAGTGATGACTTGAACATAGTAGCTTTGGACAGCAGTTTTCTTATGTAAAAGAAGCCAGTATTTATAATCAGCTGACAGTTTTGACATGCATAATATCTGCTATAAAATGTTCAGTGGTTAATAGGATCCACGTTGCCTAACTACTAATGTTCTGACCTAACCTTAGACTATACTTTTACTCCTTTAGTATTTATTAGAGTTTCTCTTCTTCGCAAATGTGCTCTTTTTTTATTCTCCTTGGCAATGTAGGAGCATTAGTCTGTTACTTTTGTGTGTGTTCCTGGCACTGGGGAGAAGACTGTTCCTTTTTCTAGGGAGAACCAACCTCAGCATACCTCAATGCCTGCTCCTGTACCCTGTCCACAGACTGCCTGCTGCAATTAAATCTCAGGTAGCGACTTGAAGCAAAAAGAAATAGGTAAATGTTGGACAGGTGGTGTGAGAAACTGCAATACTAAAAGCCAGTGTAAGTATCACTCAATATGTAAAATAAATTATTTAAAAGTGCATTGCCCCATCTCAGAGATGAAAAAAAACACCTGGATGTTTCTGTCCACTCCCACCAGACCCACCTGCAAACAGTTTAACGAAAAGTGTACTGTGTTTGGATGGTTTCGTATGGCAGTTTTATGTGCCCCATATAGTTCAGTCTGCAGTAATCAGAATTCACATCCAAAAATTTTCTTTGATCTGGTATCCTTACTGGCATTTTCTACAGGAAATTAAGAAAAGCACACAGACCAAACTGGTCCTTGTGCTCTTTGWGTTGGTCTCTCCAATTTTATATAAGCAGCACTTGCACAGTTTATGTTATTTATACCCATTCAGTGGACTATCCAAAGTGTAAAACCCACATCTTCCATCAGTATAAAACTGGTTATGACTTCAGTCAAAAAAAAAAAACCAACCAAAATATCACTGGCTTGGTGGCTTATATTCTCCCACTGACAGCCAGCTTTTAATTCAATCCTTGTTCCTGCATTCCTAAGAAAAAGAGGCTTCAGAGAGCTTGGGAATCTGGCCCAGTAGTTACAACAGTAGCTTGAGACACATGAAAGCTAGAATCTATGCTTTGCTTTGCTATTATCTTCCCTGTGATGCTTCCTTTCCCTGGAACCATTTCAGCTGTGCCCTATTTTTTGTCTGGTCACCAAGGCTCTAATGTAGTAGTCCTAATAAAAGCAACACAGTAGGTACAGGGACTGCAGGCTCATCTTTGCTCCGCAGTGCAATAGCTTCTTGGAAGCAAGCAGAGGTGCAAAATATAACTAACTACCTTTCCTATCAAAATCAGCAGGAGAAGCCAAAGCTATAGTGTCATCCCACTTAATGCGAATGAGTCCTGGTGCAATACCCTTCTGCAGTAGTTTGATCAGTACTGCTATCTCTGTCTTAGAAAACAGAAGAAGCTGAAGACATTGAAGCTAGGTGATTAGTCCAGGATGCACTGAGAGTCCGTTTCAGAGCTGGGTTAGAATAAGAGAGTTCCCAGAACCTGGTCCTTTGGTCAGACCACATCTCATTCTTCCTGTCCCTCCACCACAAAATACTGAGGTAAAAAATAACCCTCCAAAATCCCAGAACAGCAGTCACAAATGAAAGAGCCATTAGAAGCATTATCTGGAAGAAACCGAGTAATATCTACCTGTTCGATAAGAAGGGACCCGGAATATGGTTCTTGTGAGGGCTTTGGATAGGACTGCCCAAGGATGGCATTCAATCCGCCTATGTCATGCTGTGGTTTGTTTATTGCCTTTGTTGTTTGTTTTTTCCCCTCCAGCATTTGCCTCTTATTCAATCCACCTTCTATTTTCTTATCATCAGATTAAATTATTTTGGTCATTTAACGTCCTGTAATCTTTAAATCTAATTCTTCTGAAAAAATATTGTGTGCCTAAATAAAATATAAATATGTATTACTGGTAGCAATGCCCACAGTTAAGGCTGCTCAGCTCTTTCTCACATATGACACTGGGAATGGGAATATGTCTTTCACCATCTCCAGGAAAAAAATGTAGTAAGGTAATAGGAGGGACCAGAGTTAGAGTGGGGAGCTAAAAGGCACAAAGAGAGTGGGAGAAAGAGCCGCAGGACTGGCTGGGAGTGCAGAGGGAAGAAGTCAGGTTATGGGCCAAGTTGATGGCAGAAGATGAGGTGTGTAGGACCAAAAGAAGGCTCAGAGGGAAAGAAAGCACAGGGTGACTACAAACTAAAAGGAAGGGAGATGGAAATTTGGAAAGTGAGTTGGAACTGATGGAATTTTGCTTGTTGATGGAATGAGTGAAAAAGGAGATCAGGAGAAAAGCTGGGGTAGAGTGGAGAGCTCTAGAGAAGAGAGAACTGACCGAGAGCAAAGGGAATTAAAACACACACCTGAAACTGAACCCATCCCTCCTGCGTCATCTATTGTCAGCCAGGATTGTGAAATTTCCTGACAGCGTGCATCTGATTATCTCTTTATTCTGCATCCTTTAATGTCAGGATCATATGACATATAGCAGTATAACAATGTACCCTGTTAGCTCAAGTGATAGAAGTCTGTGCTACAGATCTGAAAAAAGCAATGTTAAACTCTTGATGCAAGAATTGTTACAAGCCTTGCTCCACCGTGGATCTAAACATCAAAATCTTGCTGACTGGGGAAAACCAACTCTTTGCTTTAATGAAGAGAATTACACTATAAAAGATTTTAAAGACTGTTAATGTTGCAACTCCACTGATCATGAAGGTGTACACCAATCAGGTCCCAAAGATCAAAAAAGGGAAAAAGTTTGTTCAACAGACTTTGCGGCTAGGACTTGAATGTGTGCACGTGTCCATAAAACTAGAGACAGAAGGCATGGGTGCTATTCTTAGGTCTGCCAAAAGAACAGTATGACCTTGGGCAATCTATTAACCTCTCCACACCTCAACTTCCCCATCTATATAAAAGGATGAGGATAACATATTTTGTACTTGACAGGTTTGTAGATCACCAAGGCCTATGAGATATACCCAAGGGTAGCTCACATTAACTAGCTAGTTCTGCATCTCTAGGCAGGAGAGCTGCTGTTTCCATTTTATGCGCCACCCAATGCAGTCAGAATTATGGTCAGAAGTCAGCTCCTGTGGTCCATTAATATACACCCTGGCATCTCTCAATGCTGCATTTGAGAACTAATCTGCCTCCAGTCTCGGCTAATTGGAAAAGGTTTTTTTCTCTATGTTATGTGGATTTCCAAAGTTAAATCTTGAGTGATAGACAGTGCTGTCACAGCAGCATTAAGTGTTTAGAGAGTGATTATTCTTGAAAGACTTTCATTTTTCAAACTTCTGCTTTCAGAAAAAGCTCTGGAAATAAATGAGAACACCAAGGGCTAAACAACACTTTGAGCTTTACAACAATGATCTCCAGAAAGGGGATGCAATAGCCCAAAGCCTTGCCGATTGCATTTACAATTACAAGAATCTGCAGGTTTCCTCGCATCACTGTTGGCATTTAGGGGCTTGCATCATGTAAAATCCTATTCATAACGGTCAATGTGCTCCTGAGAGGAATCACTCTCAAAACGTCAATATACTTTTTTGTAACCTTTCTATTTAATAAAAAGAGAGACAGCTTCAATTAGTGAGGAATATTCCATATAAATTAGATTATTTTAAAAGTTCCAGCAATATTAAAAGATATTTTTATTAAATGAACAGTTGTCACTTTGGCAACATTTGTAGCCTTTTACTCTTTCTTTTTTTTCAATTTTCATACCTGGTCACTTATTCTGTATGAGTCAAACCCACACTCATAATTTCTCAGTACAGCTAACAGAAACTACGCCTGCTGAGATGAATAAGGAATATTCAGTATTTATGATCCCACTGCCACCAGCAGCTAAACAGCCAGCTATGTGGAAGCTGAAACTTGTCCCATACAGTCTGTATGTTATTGATCCCTGTATCAGTGTAAGTGGGAGCGACTCCATGGAAGAGCAGAGAAAGGCCCAGGTTAGAACAGCAATCCACCTCATTGTCTTCCCAGAGGAAATCAGCACGTTGTGCCCTGGTGATGCATGGACAGCCCAGACTGTAAGCACTGAACGGTCGGCCCTGCCAACGTGCCTACCGAGATGAACATGCTACCTGTTAGGAGATTAAATCCCTTAAATAACCCTTGTTATCAGCAGAGGTGAAAAGCAGGTCCTTTCATAGCAGCACAGCTTTGACATATCTTCCTCTCTTCTTCCATTCTCCTGGCCTCCCATCCGTACCAGGGCTTGAACATTTCCTTTCCTCTTATTCCCTAAAGGAATATTTAACTTGCATTTTAGAAAAAAGCTTTTATTATTAATATTATTATTGTTATATACAGATTTATCAGTGAAACTCTTCAGGGGGAAAGCTTTTGTCATCCGTGAAAGTGCAGCACAAAGAAACCTGGCCTTATCTTACTAATTACTCCAGTGCCTCCCCAAATCCTATCAAGCTGCTTGTTATTAATCAGTCAGAACAGTGTTGCCTGTATGGCAATATAACATATGCCAGGATGAGATCTGTTTACAGAACTCCAGCTCTGGCAACGAGCAGGGAAACACTGATGCCAAGAGAAGCAGTCTTGCTGCAGTCTATCAGCCGGATCAGGGGCCAGCAGACACATGAGATTTCAGGTGTTGCATCCAGAGGGCTGTGGATGCCGTGCCCACATCTACCTTCCCCACATTGTCCCTAAAATAACAGCATATTTTGAGTTAGCCTTGAGCCCAGAAGAAAAATTACTGGGATAGATGTGGATATAACTCTATCAGGGGTGTCAAACACCATGGTGCACATCTGATGTCCCATGAAAAGAAWGAAGTTCTTTTACCCTTCTACCTCCCCGCTGATTTTATACCTGCATCCCAGCAGTGCAGAGGAACTGAGAAAATCTTATCACAAAGTTGTTTTACTGTCATCACCCTGAAGTTTCTCTGTGACAATATATGGATTATATATGGGGCAAAAGTTATTTTGTCAATCCTATCCAACCAGCATCTTCTCTGGTGGAGGCTGAGAAATTCACTGACAAACTAATGGATCCAAGCCCAGAGCTACTAAGTCCTAATGCAGTGACCAGTGGCATGCTCTCTCTTCTCAGAGGAGCGTGTGCAAGCTCCTCTCAGATGGGTTAGTGCCAGAATCTTGGCTTACCTCTTCAAGCAAATTCCTGCTTAAGGCGAGTGAGAATTTTGCCCCAAGAAAGGCTGCTGCAATGAAGGCAGAGAGCAAAGCAAATCTGCAGCATTCCTCTAAAAGACAAGTGTCTACTGAGGAAAAAGCCGCACAGGTTGATGAAGAAAGTTGGACAATAAGGTTTCACTAGAAAGTGATTGTGATTTTTGCCAAGCGTAGAATGAAAGGTCTAGAACAGAACTGCTTCCTTGGGGTGGGAGGTGAGGAAATACATAAGAAACAAGAGAAGTATCATGTGATCTTTCTCTTGAGACATCATTCTACTTTCTGGTAATCGGCAACTCAGAGTGAAGATGCAGCTGAACCCATCGCTCTTCCCACTTGAGAATGTCAAAACATTTTGTTAACAGTGKCAGGTCAAGTTTCACAGCCAGGCTGAAAAACAGCAAATTATTACTATTGTTATTTACAGGTCATGAAATGGAGACACAGAGAGATGAAAGAACTTGCCTACAATCCATTAATGGTAACACTGAGAAAAGAATCCAGGAAATCTTGTGGCTGATCACCTGCTTTGTGCATCATCCCATTTTCCTTCCCCAAAAGGCAATGCACTGTTAAAGGTATACTACATTCAGTAAATGCTCTTCAAGCAATAGCACACAGTAATCTCGCCACAGTGTTTTTCCTTATTTTCTTCAATGATTAACACATAATATTGCCTCATTCATTTTACACCTTTGTCATGGTTTAACCCCAGCTGGCAGCTAGGCACCACACAGCCCCTCGCTCACTCCCCCCCAGTGGGAAGGGGGAGAGAATTGGAGAATCCTTTCCCATTCCAGGTTCAGTATTTCCAGTCTGGAAAGATACTGTTTTTGCAAGAAAACTTAGAAGTAATTCTGCTGACTTCAAATTCAAGCTGATGCGAGTCTTTTGTAATAAAGGAAGAATGCTGGCTAGATATATAGGTTATCCTCTATTCAAGATGTGCTGTGGGATCTTAAATATCCATCTGGACAGGACATGGAGAGAGCAGATGGGACTTCAGTTTAGCATTTATCCTAGCAGCAGCATTCAGTAAGGCAGCATGTCTTTGAGTCCAAGCCCCAGCCCTAGCTTAGTAAAACCTAAGTTGACCTTCTAGCCAAGGAGTAAGAGTACTGTTGAGTCAGCTGTACAACAATGCAGAGGGAGATGGCAATGGCTCATAAATCTGTTTTGTATTTTAGCATGCCATTAATCTACTCATAATTAGGACAAAGCACAGGATGAAACCCTAGGCAGGCACCGAAGCTGCCCTTATTACCTGTGGATTGATTCTCCTCTCACTCRTGCTGGCATTACATCAGTGATTTGCTGGTGTTTCTCTGGTTTACTTTGCTGCAGTGAGGATATGAATCCGGCCCAGAGCTCTAATATCTGTTCTAATTTAATTCRTGTCTCTATCTCCACATGGGAATTCTCATCTAGACACAGCCCCCTTTGGGCCCTGTGCTATTTCCATTTGTGGAAGCTATTTCCCTGTGCTTTTCCCATTTGTGCTGCATTTGGCGGGAAGCCCACCTAACTCTAGTTCATTCACATGACTTGCGCCATGTTTTAAGGTTAGATTTAAAATGTTTCTCTYCTCTGCCTACAGTCCATTTTAAGTACATTCGTGTTTTATTATTTTGTGTGGTTTTCTTGCACATAAATCAATATATAATGAAGCTAAGCACTTTTACACTCGCCAAGGCACTGTGCAGACATTAACTTTCCTAGACCCCTGGGAGGTGAGTAAAATAAAGAGCATTATTAACCTCTCTATCTAGGTCTTTCCAGTGCATTCCACAGCAGAGTAGGGACATGTCAGATTTTACAAACAGACAAAACGAGGCTGGGAGATTAAGGAGTGAACTGTGTTAGGACAAGGAACAATATGACCCAGAGAAATCAGCATGCACTTATTGCAGCTGAAATGTGCAGAGAACCCACGCCCCTGTGTACCGTGAAGCTGCGCTCTCAACAACGGACTTCAGTTGCAAGTGAGATGCTAAGCCAAGGCCAGTGGATTTATGTAGACATGATGATCACTTCCTAATTCTACCCCACGAGGGATATGCCTTCAGAAAGCAGATAGCTCCAAAGATTTATGGAGATGATTCCCTTTCTTTGGGGCCCACGCCGAATGTTCTGGTGTGTTAGGCTAGAGATGGAGATGTAGTGATTTGCCCAAGGTAATGCAACAGAACAGGCCAAAGAACTGGAATCGCAGAGGTTCTGTCTCTCAGCTCCAAGCACAATTCAGCACAGCRTTACTATCGCAGTGGTATTCTCTTCTACACTGACTGACAGATTCACATTTAATACATGTATGTCCTTAAACTCTTGAAAGGACAAACCTGTGAAATGAACCATTTCCCTATTCCAGCAAACCCAAATGTCACAGATAACACCCCAGGGCAACACTGTTCCATGAATAAACACCTGGGAATGTCTAAGGAACAAACCTGCGGGGGAAGGAGGAAACAAAATGTCATGGTGTAACCTAGGGGTGAGCATTTGTTACAAGACCCCTCTGTGCCCAACCACAGAGAATATGGGCTTGCTAGAGCCTGAAGCTCACACAACAGCAGCTCACAGTTGTTAATTCTAGAGAACCAAGCTCAAACCCTGCTGTGTTGGCCAGGATGGAGGCCAATCACAATACGAGGCAAATCCTTTTAATACATTGCATATCATTGCAGTAATCCAAGACAAATCTCAGAAAAGAATATGCCTTTGCAAGAGTATTTTAGTCGCTGTGAAAATTATTCCAGTGAAGAAACAGCAAAATTATCTTAGCAGCATTCAAGTTGCCTGTCAGCCTTCGAATGAGAATCCCCTGGCAGGAGTCTGAGGAGGCCACAGCATCCAAGATGGTGCCAGGGAATGCTGCAGTTCCTGCCGACTTCTCTGCACAAAGGCAAATATGGTTGTACCGACCAAGGCAGAGAACACAACTACACAACACAGCACCAATAGAGATTACTTTTCTATTGCAGGGGACCAGCTCCTTTTGTTGTAAAATTGTCACACGTATGTGAACATACCACAGCTTCTTTATAGCCCTTTCTGACTTCAAAGGTCTAATGGCACATGCTGAACACGTCTGCAACCTTCTCATTTTGCTATCAAGTTTAGAAATACACTCTTAAAAAATAAAAGCTGAGGTTCAAACGACTCCAGATTATACCAATTTAAGAAAAACATTAAATATTTCCAGACATAATAAAATTATGAGAAGTGTCAATACCAACGACTATTTGTTAAATAACTTACACCAAATCCTGCCTCAGTTGCCAAGAAAGTAACACTTATCCAGTGAAGGCAGGAAAATCAGCCCTCTTTCACCTGTGGTAATCCATACCATTCTCAGGGTTTCTCTATTGCCATTACACAGGAGAGTGCTGTTCAGATGGAACAGGTGGATTCTGGCTCCTTTAAACACGTTTCAGAAAAAAGTGATTTTAAAAAATGCTAAATAAGATGCTGATTGTGAAAATCTCTGAATTAGAAGAACGTCTGACACAACAAAAAGACACAGAAGAAATCTATAATGAACAAAAAGTAATTTAAGATTGTTCACCAAGGAAATAACCCAAAGCGTATCTCCTTAAAGCAGCAAAGAAATTCACAGAAACAAAGACTGATTTCCCATTTTTTTACTGGAAAACATCACTCCAATTCACACACTGCAGACATACCATCAGAACGGTTTACTTTGTAAGCCATATTGAAAAATAAAAAAATGCGCTTGACACAGGATCTGAAGTTATCAGTACAGCTTTTAATTTCTAATGTCTAAACTCTTATCTTTTTTAATTTTAAATGAAAATCCTGGACATCTTTAATAGTATCTAACACTTCTACAACACTTTTCACCATTAAGTCTTAAAATGCCTTACAAAGGCTAGARACATTATCTCCATTTTACAAAAAGGGAAACAAGCATGGAGAGCCGATTTGCCCAGACCCACCAAGCAGACCGGGAGCAGATACAGAGCTATGATCCATCCCCCCGTGTGTTCTAGTCCTGAGGAAATTAGCATTCCCTTTAATTGCATTTTTATTTCCTTTTAGAGAACACATAGGAATATCTGGAAATTTAGCAGCAATTTTTAAAAGTGCTTTTGGGGAAAAGGAAGATTTTAGTCACTCATTACGCGACTAAATTAATGCACATAGAAAAACACTCTTATGAATATAAAACATGGCATACACTCCACTTTCTAGGCTATTTAATATTTGCTCCGAAACTCTGAATCAAATCAAATCCCTCAACTCAGTATTGTTTACAATTTATTTCAACTTCAATTGATGAGATAACACAGAGGTTCTCTTCAGTTTACAAGTGGCTGTGCTCTGCTGATGTCACCTTCAACAACACTTGATCAGGTCTTTTGTAGTCCTCTGCCACATCCAGCTCCTGATACTTTCTGAATATTGCTACCTATCAGTCTCAACTCTGAAGGGAAGCTTGAATCAGTTCCACTGCACGTGTCAAGAGATGTATTTAGCACAACAATAACTTCAGAGCTCTTCCTTGCCACCTTAATTCTGTCTCAATCTTAATTCAGTAACTTAACAACATCCATTGATTATTTGGTTACAGAGTCACTTTCCATACATTCATATATGCAGGCATTATTATATAGAGAGAGTGAGCTACAAATCAATTTCACAAACATTTCTAGGCTTAGAACATAAACTCCCCTGCAAATTAGAAACAACTTTGGGCACCTTGACAAGACAACACTGAAGCAGGAGAATGTTCATCACACAAATTAAAATTGCGAGCATCTAATTGACCCTTCCATTTTCCTTTCAGTCACAGAGATGAGAAACGCACACTCCCTGAAACTTTCCCAGCTCAAGTACTGGCACATTCCAGACACGGGGAACAGAACAGCTAACCCAGGTATTAGTCTCTGGGGTAATAGTAGATATTTAACACCGCATACCAGAAGAAAACAGAAAAACATTTTACCAGGTAAAGCCGGCGGGAGAGCTGGAGTAGGTAGACGAGGTATAATTATACTCACTGGAGTTTGGCCAGMACACCAGATCAAATACACCTAACAGCCACGTTAAAACCTTAAACAGTTGGGGATACTTTAGTTTTCTGTCTTACCTAAGAGGCAGCACGTTGTCTATATGTGTAATAACATAGCGACTGGGTGTCACAGTGGCTTGCAGGAGAGTTTTAAGTGTGTATTATATGTATTAGCACATACCTACCGATATTTGAAACCAGAGCATCAGGAGAATCTACTTAACACAAATTTGCATAAATATACATCAATTTGCATAAGATTACATAAACACATGGTCCTTTTCTCCCTGACACCCGCTCCACGCCATAGTGCTTACGCTGCACACCCGATCCCTCCCGAGGGACTTCTCTTCACTCCTCGGCTTCCCGCCCACCCGCTCACCCCCCAGCGCCGCTCATGCTTCACCTGTGCCAGGGCATTTCACGGTTATTCAGCCGTGCAAACACACCCAGAGACCCCCGCTCCCGAGCCGCAGGGCAGCTCCAGGCGCCCGGCCGCGCCCTGTGAGGGCCCAGCCGCTGGGCGGGTTTCTCCTCCCGCCCCACTGAGGGACAGCTCGTCAGAGAGCCCCGGCACCGCGAGGGGAGCGGCCCCTCAGGGAGGGGGCGAGGCCTGAGGGGAACAGCCCCTTAGAGAGGTCAGCCCCGAGGCCGTGATGGGAAAGGCCCTTTAAAGGGGGGGAGCCCCGAGACTCCATGTGGAGTAGTTTCTCAGAGGGGGAGTTCTGAGGAGAGCAGGCCTTGGTCCTGTGAAGGAGAGCAGCTACCCAGGAACCACCTGGGGAGAGGACAGAGGGCATGGAGATACCTGTGATGGAAGGGGAGCCGGTCAGGCTCGTGTGAGTTTTGCAGTAGTGCTGGGAGGAAGAAGGGCAGGGGCAGAGGGAGTGGGGAAGGGCAGGCAGCATAGCCAGAGGTGGGCTTTGGAGGAGCAGTCCTGTGTCCTCACATGGGTTGGGTGTGTGGTGAGGGAGTAGGGCCCTGGCTGGGAAATCTCGGCCATGGCCTTTGAAGGGACAAGGGGCAGCAGTCTCCCTGAGGGAAGAAATGAGACCAGTCTGCCCCTCATGAGGGTTAGCTGCTCCTCCCTTGGAAATGGGAGAATAATCACACTAGACTGTCTGGTGAGGTTCCCCATTAGGCCTGTAGACAAGTCAGTTGCTCTATGAACCCTGCCCTGTCCAAGGGTGTTTCTGTAGCTCACACGGCCAAGGCCATGCTCTGTTTTGTGCTGCTGGAGGATCTGAGTCTAACCCTTACCTTGTGGAGCAGGTGGGAGGTCAAGGGAGGCCTTGTCATGCACCCAGAGCTCAGGGCCAGTACCTGTTTGTGAGCAGTGCTTGTGTTTGAAATGCAGGGGCAGTGAGAAATCCCAGCACTCTGCTCCTGAGAAAAGGCTGTTCTGGAGGTCAGCAGGTGGGAAATGCCATGACCAGGAGGAAAGTGAATGAGGTAGGCTGTGGTCAGCAGGATGCTGATCATCCTGAGCAAAATGATCTTTAGGGTGACAGTGGTATCACTAGGGATGCTGCACTGAGACAGTAAAGTAGTTCTGGGCTTGTTCCAGTGTGATTAAGATCAAAGTCTTGTAAAATATTGGTTTTGTGGTTAAGGCATCAGACAGGGGCTCAGTGACTGTGGCTACAATCCCTTCTCCCTGATTGGAACTCTAGACAAACTGGAGCAAGGCTGTTAATTTCTCTSTGTCTCACTTGCATATCTGCAAAATTTTTACTATGCCAGTTAAATCAGGGATGTGTCTTCCTATGTAAATGCATAGCACCTAGCACGGTGATGATCTGCCATTCTGAGTGGGTTTCCAAGGGGGCTAAAAATTTTTGAGGAGAATAAGTCATTTGATCAGACAAGGCTTTATAAATAATGATGTTATTTAACTGTAAATCTTTATTATGTAAGAGATGAAGGGGAGAAAATGGAAAAAATATTCATATATAGAAATTCTTTAAATTGAAAGATTCCCAAAACCTTGTACTAGGGAGCAGTAGATATTTAAAGGGCACTGTTGAGTAATATTAAAAATAGTTTCAGTACTCGTTGCTTGTAGAAGTCTCTCACGACCCTGCAAATGATTTTTCTCTGTACTGATTTTGTCCTTTTCCCATTCACTGAGCAATGATTATTTCCCATGCTTTTAAATGAAGCTGAAATTAGCTTGGTTATTTTTGTTTAACAACAACAACCTCAATGCATGTTGTGCTTTTTATCCTGCAAAAAGAGCTTGCTTTGTTCCCTGGCATTGGAGATGATGTCAGCAAAGCTCCCGGAAGAGCAACTGCTGTTAGCTAATTGCTGGCTGCTTCACAACCAGCAAAGGCAGGGATGAAACCAAGGTACATTTGTAGGCCCTACAGAATGTCATCTGTGCTTACATTCAGTGGCGTAACTTTCTTCATCACAACAGAATAACATGAAGTAGTTAATATATAACCCCTATGTCTTAAGACAGTTTTCAGAATTTAAGTTATTCTTCTGTTCAGTAACGGTAATAGTAATATGTAGACAATTCCTGCTTTTTGTGTTTAGGGGTGCAACTTTTGAATAAAATATATGAGAGAAATATCTGAAAGGATAAGCCCATTTACACAATCTGGCAGGAGTTTGCACACGGGGTTGATTTTTGTCACTTCACGTAAGAGCAAGGAAGTGTATTTTTATTTGTTTGTTTTGTTGAGAGCATCATTCATCCATCTAGGACATTATCAAACACATGCATCCTATTCCCACTAAAATCAGCGAGACAGACCCTGAAATGAGGGCAGAAGACGAATACTGTGAAGATAGAAGAAAATGTCTTCCTTAATTCCTGCTGGCAGCAGTTCATTGTGTCATGCAGAGTGCTAAGGTCTAATTGCATAGAGATGGCCAGCCCTCATACAGGAGTTTATCTCTTTTGGCAGACTAGTTACTAGGAGAATGGTGACTCCTCAACCCTGCAGTCTCATGAGCCAAAGGGTTAATTTTTATTCCTGCTGTGGTTTCTCAGACGCTCTCCTTTGATGGAATCCGCATTCAGATTCTCCAGCAGCGAAGAAGAGGGCAGGTTTTTCCCTTCCAGGCTTTCATTATGTTGCAGTTTTCATGATTTTCCAGGGCTGCTGGGTTCATGAAAATTAATGCAATTCTGCCAGACTGTTTCCTTCGCTTCTGATGTGCCCTGATGCATTATGAAACCATTCAAGGGACTGAAATTTCCCTTCTACTGAGTTCAAACCAACAGGGTTTGATTCGTGCTGTTTCTGGAGACTTCTTTATGACTCTGGTATTGTTCTAAGTAGCCCAACTGAATAAATTTGAGGAGTCTTCTATGCTTGGGACCCTTCCCTCCAAAGCTTCTTCCCATTTGATGGCATCAGCTCACTTTGCTGGGAGGTATTACATCTACTCAACAGGCAGATTTTGCAGATATGTCTGTTCTATAGAATTTAAAAAACATTTGTTGTCCTTTCTCTTCCTTTAATTGCTGGGCAAGGAGAGGGAAACAGACAATGGACAGAGAATATTTAGCAGATTGGAGTTTTCAAAGGCAACCAGAGACTGATGCAATTGGTGTAATGATAACTGAACACTTTCTTCTCTGATGTGTACTTTTAAGTCCTCCAGTGATGGCATCTTAGCTGATGGTAAGCTCAATTTTAGCTGGGGGAATTTCCACTGCAGGCTTGGGTTTACTCTAGTGCTTTATTGATTGCTATAAAGTAGTTCTGTATTTCAGAGAAAATCTTCTGTCAGGCGCTCATAGTTTGGATTTCTTGATTATGTCACACCTGTGTCTTGTGGCAGAAAAAACCTTGAAAAACAGAAAAGTTGATTTTGAATGTAAAGGAACATGAAAAATCAGGACTGATCTTGATCATGTGTGCTAGAGAGGAATAAAGGTTTCACTAAGAGCTGTCGAGTAAACCCATGTGAGGACATGTTAATCCAGAATGTAAGGGTGATTGGGAGCTATAAGCTATGTTCAAAATGAGACAATATGTATATATTGGCATGCCATGATAGCATATCCTGGAAGGTCAAATGAGCATGATGATAAGCTTTTATTTTTGTATTTTTCAATGTATGCTGTTGTCCTGGTTTCGGCTGGGATAGAGTTAATTTTCTTCCTAGTAGTTGGTATAGTGCTATGTTTTGGATTTAGTGTGAGAATAATGTTGATAACACACTGATGTTTTTAGTTGTTGCTAAGTAGTCTACTAGTCAAGGACTTTTCAGCTTTCCATGCTCTGCCAGGTGCACAAGAAGCTGGGAGGGAGCATAGCCAGGACAGCTGACCCAACTGGCCAATGGGGTATTCCATAGCATGTGCTGTCATGCTCAGCATATAAAGCTGGGGGAAGAAGGAGGAAGGGGGGGACGTTTGGAGTGATGGTGTTTGTCTTCCCAAGTCACCATTACATGTGATGGAGCCCTGCTTTCCTGGAGATGGCTGAACACCTGCCTGCCAATGGGAAGTAGTGAAGGAATTCCTTGTTTTGCTTTGCTTGCATGTGCGTCTTTTGCTTTGCCTATTAAACTGTCTTTATCTCAACCTGCAAGTTTTCTCACTTTTACCCTTCCGATTCTCTCCCCCATCCCACTCCAGGGGGAGTGAGCGAGTGGCTGTGTGGGGCTTAGTTGCTGGCCGGGGTTAAACCATGACAGCTGTGAATATATAGGCTCCATCCAGAATCTTTTCCCTACCTTTTGACAGTGGCATATAGGCATAACCAAGCCATCCTCAACCAGATGGCTGTCAAAATGGGTGCACAATGCAGGCTTTTCACAGGAGGCTCCCATCTTTAATAAATAAAGAGATGCTGCATAGGATAAAGCCAGTCTGTGCTTCTATGTCTGCACTGCTTTTKCTGTGTATGCTGTCTAAATTTGAACTAGCTGAAGGATGCCAGTATGTGCTGCAATCACATTCCTGGTTGCACTGTAGACATACCTGCAGAGAGGAACTAGCTCAGGAAAGTCCCAATCTCATCATTCACATGGCAACATCAGGTGGAGAAAGGGCTCTTCCAAGGAGTTCTCCCCTGCCTTACTTTTCTGCATTATTGGATTTCTATCTGGTGGTTCACCCACCTGCAAAAAATGGCCAAGAGGCAAGTCATCTCCCTTCCCCTCTCCTATTCTCTCCTAACCATTTGCTGAAAGGACRTATAGAAATTCCAGTGAGTATCTCCTCATAAACTCACAGATAAAGATTAAAGTGGATAAGGAACCTCTTCTGGCTCCCCATTCATTTCTTAGTGGTTTCCTCAATAGCCCCAGAACATTTTTGTGATTTTTCAAGTATGTAAATGAGCTAATTCCTGTCTCTTCAGGTATTTCCAAGCAGGGGTGAGGCAAGCACCACCTATTCCAATGATTATATGCCTAATCTGTACTGTGATCCCCTTCTCATTCCACTGGGACACCTCATACTGTTTAGCAGTGTGTGAATAGCAGGGTGCTTATGACATGCTGACATCTACTTACATCTTGCAGCTGAAAACCCTGGTTCTACAGAGAAAATTGCTGTGATTTCAGGTATAAATGCATTAAAATTCTTGGTGTCAATACAGTACTGTCTTTATAATGGTGCCTGATGCTTTTTCTGGAGGAGTGGGGTAAAACTGTGTAAGTAGGAAGTTGGAGGAGTTTTTTGGTGGTTGAGTAAGTGCCCATTGGGTAACCTGTAGATAAAGCATCTAGAACACTAGCTGCATGCACAAATAAAAGTATCTCAGTACAGCTGGCAGAAAATGAATGGCTGGATAAAACTGCAGTTGTAACGGATAGCCTCAGCGTTTTCTCTGTCCTGGGACACGGAGGCAGTGTCACAGTGGGCTGCTGTAACGATGAGCTATGCCTCCATCAGCTGCTCTGATGGATCTACCGGAGGACATTGCCCACGGTAGGGCATTGGTCTGCCATTAGACTGCAGGCTGAGCACCAGCAAGCTGCAGATGCCTGTTGTCCTAACCCAGCAATGTCACATTGGCATCCTGGTGTTAGCACAACATCTTGAAGGCAAAGTCTGAACTTGAATGAAAAAGCCCTTCAGCAGCATTCCTTCCTTCTCTTCCTCCCTATTCCTGCACTTTCATTTCTTCACAAGTCTAACTGCTTCACATTATTTACTTTCTTTGTAGCTTGAAAGGATCAATAGGGAATCATCAAAGAAATGGTGTAAGGACTCATTCATTTCCAAAGCTTTTTCTTTTTTTGTCATTGTTAATTGGATTGCTCATAGCCAGTGGGCTTTTGATCTACTTAGCTGCCCCCACTGCAGGGGAATGGAGAGGAAAGGAGAGAGTACTTTAAATGCTATAAATCACACAGAGATGCAGAATGGTTTATAATGATCAATAAAACAAACAACTATCCTGTCATTATCCAATACACAGTCATGATGGCTTCAAGTACTGGCAAGGAAAATATAAATAATAACATGCATAAAAAGGAAAAAATCAGAAGCCTCATTGGTGATGGTAAAATCCACAGCCCAGTAAAATGGGGCTCCCAGCTTAGAGCATGTCTGAGGTGGTGGGCAGAACTCACCTGCAATTATTTAATACTGGTTTTACTTACGTTCTAGCAACACCTTTAGATTTTTAGCTGAGATCAGGGCTCTGAGTACACTCATCACTGTACAGAGTGAGAGCCAGTCCCTGCTCTGGAATGTTTCAACTTAAGCAGAAGCAACAACAGCCAATATTCTTCCAGGGACTAGGTTTTCTTCACTATGGGAGGCACTGATGATTGAGGACTACAGTTAACTTCTATTTCCACTGAATGCACAAGCTCAGGCTGAGATTTTCCTCTCTTTGGGCTCAGAAAAGAGACTCCATGGATGCCTATTGGACTTGAAGTGTCTTTCCCAAATTTAAATTGGTGGCAAAACTTTTGTTGGTTTCAAATATTGCATGTTTAATTAATGAACTCTTTTAATACAAGCATCACTGAAAATGAGAGGCTTGCCAAATGATGATGCTGTCCCAAGGCAGGCTCTCCCCAGTCCCTGCCATTGTAGTGCCTGTGCACTCCTTAGAGAAGACCTGGACCTGTGCCACTGTATAGCCTCTGCCTCTTCCCCTGCCTTTACCTCCTGCTTTGGTGAAGACTTGCCCCACCTGCATTGACTAAATGAAAGATTCCCAGTGGGATTAAGTGCTTCACTGAGAAGTTTAATGGGGCATGAGGTGGAGTTATAACCAATAGCCATAGCAGCAGTCCTTTTGCCTGCAATTAGGAAACAGCTATACCAGTGACTATATGTAGTCCCATCTTACAGCACCACAATGGATTCCACTCTACAAATCCATTGCCAATGGCTCTGGATCCAACTAGATAACATGCACCTGCCATGCTGGCAATCAAGCAAGATGCATCCTTTTAGTAGAAGTTCACCCCCACTGGATATCTCTCATGGTAAAATAGATGCTTTTGTACCAACAAACAGCCTGCATGCATCCTGAACGTTCCCTTGGTTTCCGTCAAAATCTGCCAGCCTAGCAGTGGGTCTGGGAGACCAGCAGGGAAAAAGTTAATGCAATTGAATGCAGAGAAGAAAAAGCATTGAACTTTTCAGTGGTATTTTTCTGTTTCATTTTTTTAAATGCAAGCGCTTAAAACGATATATTTATAACAGCTGGAGGAGTTTTATAGCGCTGTAAAATGCAGAGTTTTACAGACTTATAACCTGTTGTGTAAGGGGTGTGGGGGGATGTTGCTATGGAACAAAAATAATGATGTCACATTATTAGTACTTTTGCCTTCAATGTACCTGGCTGCTGGAAAATTACAGTGTTTGCAATAGACATTACAAAGATAAACACCCAAAATTTGGAACAAGAGCCACATGGTAACTTGTTAAAAAATTAAACCCACTCACAGGAGCCATTTCTTTGTTCTTGCATCTCCTGTGGTAGAGGAATAGAAATGGCTTGACGCTCATGATCAACCCTGTGTTCACACAGGATGCGTTTCAAGCTTTGCTTACTTTCTCTTCATGCAGCCCATCTTTAGGAAATAGATGGTCCTAATCTTCTTGAATCCACTATGCAGATGTGGCTCCTTGGTTCTAGATGGTCTTTAACAAATACATCTTACTTGAGCTCTGCTACCTCATCCTGTCAGGGGAGAGGGATCTGGAAGAGCGTCTCTTGGAGACAGAAAGGGAGTGAGAATAGAATATTTGGGTGATGTCTGTCTCCATACTGTCATCAGACTGGGATTAACCCTGTGTGTGGGAGTTTCTCTATAGTCATTGTAACCTTTACTTTGACATTTCCTGAATATCCTGGTTGGGCTCAGGGCTCGCACTCTACATATATGTAATCACGTCTCCCTCATCAGGAGCAAGAGAGGGCTAGAATGCTCCAGACATTTGAAATTCCTGAATAATACCATTGCTTCGAGATATGAGCTGACTTTCACAGAGCTGGCTGCAGCATTGCTGCACTGCCCTCTCAAGTACATATGTATCAAGGGGATCTAATTTAGCAGGGCACAGCTCTACACAAATATACAGGGACAATCTGCTGCTGAAGTGATCTTGCTTCTTTAATACAATGCTATGCTTCAAATACTGCGCCTGTGACAGGGTCCAGTAGAGCTTATTGGCTGCACTCTGCATGTGGCTATTCTGGACCCAGGCTAGACTGTTTACAAACAGCAGAGATGCTCTGCATCTATAATACAGTTTTTCTGCAATTCAGAGAAACATTTCATAGCTGATGTAGAGTTGTCAACAATAAGTGGAAGCCTCAGCCCCCAAAAKCTTACACTTTAAATAGAAAGCAAGGGCAGAGGAATGATTATTCACCCTCAATTTGCAGATGAGTAGCTGGTGCATACTGAAACTAAATGTCTCATCTAAGATTATGCAGGAAATCTGTGAATGAGCTGAGAACCGAACTCAACCTCCATTGTCCTAGCCTAGTATTGCCTTTCCTCTATTTGCTGCCTGCAGCTTGTTATTTTGCTTTCTTGATATAGCTACCTGGTTCTAGGTTCAAAGCTGTCAGTGATTGAGATCCTTTCTACATTTTAAGATGTATTTTGGCAAGAGCAAAGTGCAAGGGAGAAGTCTAACAACAAACATTTTTTTGGCCATACAGGCAATGAAGACTCCACCCACTCTCTCGCAGGGGGTTAACCACTGCCTGCTGAAATCCATGGACATCTATTTATTGATTTCATCAGATGCTCGGTAAAGCCTTTATTGGGCTGTCTAAGGTGCTTAAGCTAGAACGCATCAATGTAGGTTAGAATATATGAGTGCTTGCACTGTTTAACATACTTATTCTCATGATACTTCATTTGGCAGGACAGTTTTGCTGTTTCATTTAACAGAAGGAGAACTGAGGCACAGAGAGACTAGATGACTTGTACCAAAGTACACACAAAGTCAGTGGCAGACGAGAGAGTTGGATCTGGCACTCTGAAGTCCCAGGCTTGTACCTTCAGCAGCCATCAACCCCCCAGCCTGCCTGTCTACCTTTTCTAGCAGTTCCACTTCACCGGGGGAATTGCTCAGAGACAGCAGAGCAGGTAGTTATCCGGAGACGGAGGGAGGGACAACCTGCAGATATGGATGCTTGGATATGTTCTGTGGGATGTTTATAACCTGGCACAACCTAAAGTTAGAGAGTCCATCTATATATGCAAGTATATAGACTTTGTGGAGGAAGGCAGGCATTGGTTTTGTGCCCTGAGAATGGGCTAGCCACTGTTATAGCCTGTTGGTTCCTCAGCCTGCATGCTCTGTAACTTATCATTTCCTTTGGCTGCCGAAGAGATGTCAGTTTTTATGAACTGTACATGTTGGGTGATACACGAATATGATCCATTTGACACATCACTGCATAATTTTGCCTTTTGTGTAGTGTAGGTGTGACTTGTCACATACGTTATGTGGTAATTTTCCTGTGACACTGATTGTGACAGCTTGAGAATAGCTACCAAGAGTTGGGAACAGCTTAAAGGGTAAACAAGTCCAAGTCTGGGCCAGAAGTATTCCCACTGGGAGTGAGAAAGAAAAACTAAGCGAGGAGTCCTTCAAAGTGAAGGACACATTCTGAAAAGTCTATCCCAACCACTATATTTCACATCTGGACATCTGTAACATCATAAAACAGGTTACAAGTAAATCTCTACTAGCTTGGGCACTTAAAAGCTATGAAGATACTCCATACCAGGAAAGGCGGAGGGGCAGCACAAATGAAGCTCTGGCCTGCTGTTGCAGAAACACGGAGTCCAGACTGTACAGCACCTTTGACACACAGTTTATCTGTCTGGGTTTTATCCAGTAGAGGGGGGTGTTGTATACTGACCTGGAGAAGGTATTTGTTTCTAGGTGGTGTGATCATTGCACAGTTCCCATTCTCCTTGCTTTTTGTGGCATTTAAAAGCAATTGATAGTTTTTTGACAGAGGTCTCATGATCAGATTACTGTGCTTGTTATTTGCAGAGGAAACATGTTGTTGTTGATGTTTTAACTAGTGCTGTTTGTAGTGATTGTATCCCTTTAAACTGTAAATCCAAGATGACCTTGCAAATGGGAAAGGTTTGGGCTGTGGCATACCAAAAGTGCAGGGGAAAATGGTACGTTATGGTGGAATTGGGGGTGATAATGCAGGATTAGGCATAGGCGTGAGTGATTCTGTGTGGAATAGAAACCAAACCGGTTCTGTAGAGGGTGATCTATTATTGGAGAGATGTCTTATAGCTAAGAAATAAGGTATCTCTATTCATTCTTATAGCAGTGAATACCTGGGTATGCTGTGAATATTTGTATTTGTCTACTTAGATTCACACTTTGGTTTTGGTCASGTGGCTCATTTCTTCTTTCTAGTCCTAAACTGTTGTATATTGCTGCTATGTACTGCTAAACAGATGTCATGCTTCACTATAGAGCAAGTTTCCTATCAGTTCTAGGTAAAGTCCTTCTTGCATGCATTTGTTTCTAAAAAAAAAATTTAAAAAATCTGTGGAAGTATTGTGGTCTAAAAGCAGAGGTATAACTGTTGTTATTCCTGAGGATCACTACTAACTGTGTATAGCGCGTTGACAACTCATGAAAAGGAAGGGCTCTCAGATGCCCTACTATAAGGAGGAAGAACTGGAGACCATTTACCATCATCGAGCAAAAGATAAATGTACCATGACTTGTGCTCCAGAGAAGTCAGCAAGAATTACATAGACCCTTGGACTTTCCATATGAATTGAGTCAAATCGGCTAAGGAAAGTTATACATTTGAATATAACAGCACAGCTTCCTCCATGTGACTGTATTTCAGGTCACTAGCTCTGTGGGTATGCCTCCAAACAGGACCTAATCAAATATACTTTTCCTTGTCCAATTTCTTATCTTTCCCACCATCTTTTTGGTCTCAAAAGAATTCCAAAGAAGGGGAGCAGAAGCCAGGATCAAAGAAAAATGCTCTTTGTACAAGTATTGACTAAACCCGCAGGAACAGATTCTGTTTTGGTTTGGCAAAGTAAATGAGAATGAATTCACCTGCAGTAAAAAGAGTCAGACTAAATCATGCCTTTGGAGTCAAGTCCAAATGGAACCAGCACAGAGATGATGTTCTAGCAGTAGACAATGAAAGTAGGATGATAATGCCCAGCAACAAGCCTGTTTTGGACACCTCATGAATGTACCTGGAGAAGAGTCAAGATATCAACCTCCTTGCTTTCATTCTGGTTCCTTTCCTAGAAGAAAGCTGAAGAAAAGTAAGAAAAACTACAACTTAGAAGTAGTAAAACAGAGCTGTAGCAGCTGGAGAATCCCACTTCCTCCTGAGATTTGGGAGTTATTCCTCGCAATTCAATTAAGAGGGCTTTGGGTTAAGTCTGTTGGCAGTGAACTTGATTCTGATCCAGGCTCAGGCAGCTAGCTACCTGTCACATGGCCTTGGCCATGCCAATATATCATACTGTGCCTTGGCTTATCCAGATACAAAATGTGGATTACACTGCCCAAGTGAGAAGGGCATGGAACAGCCCCTTTCAGTTCATTAGTGTGTCTAAGGCACCAAAAGAGACGGAAGAAAAGGGTAAAGTATAACTCTCCGTAAGTGCACAGGTCTATTGAAGTAACTGGGAGTACTGCCATGGAGGATGCAGAATTGGAGCTTTAGGGGCCAACRTATTTTGGCAAGTTGTAATACTAAGAGGGACTGCTTTTTGCCTGATAATTCCTTAGACCTATCCCTGAAGCTTTGTTACGAGATGAAACACTCCTTTATAATGCACAGCTGGAAATACTTTATCSCCTTATAGATTTCTTCTATTGCCTGATATTTCCTACAGCATCATGCACTATACTGTATAGTAAATCTCTCCTCCATCAGACGGACAGATACAAAACAGAAAGTGATTTATTATTCTGTCCCATTATGCCTGTTTTCATAGAAACTAATTATTCTGCATTGTTGTATTAGATACTTTAAGAAAGATTACATTTTCTTACTTTTGGCTGATAAAAAAAATTAAATCCATCATTTTTCCTAAACACATTACAGTAAAGACAGAATTTCTGGTTCTAATTATTAATCAGTTGGATTTGAGGACACAGAATATTTGACTTAAGCTCAATATATGCACGAACAATGTCCCAATATCACATTTTGTATTGAAACAATTTTTCACTTTATTAAAGTCTTTAGGAGAGGAACCCAAGCTGCAGCTCTTGCTCAAGGTCATGGGAGCTTAACGCAGCCTCTCGGTGTAACAAAGCTTAAACGTTATCTTCAACTTTACAGGCACTACAGGCATCTTCTTCCCTCCCCTCCAAGCCCCTCATTATGCCTTAGTGTTGYAGGGATGAGATAAGGGAGAGGGAAGCTATCCATCATGCCTGGAGCCTGGGTGGGAATGCTTCTGTAGAAAGAAGAGAGACCAGGGGCTTGGGGCAGAGTTAAGGTYGGTCCTGGAAATTTTGATAGAACATTTCCTGATGATTTTTATAGACTTGATTCTGGAATTCAGCCATGATTTGGCAAACAAATGTGTGTGCTTATACCTGAGCACCTAAATCATCATACTGCATGTACAGGAATAGGCAAAGTGAAGCATGGGTCTAAATATTTTCCTGAATCTGATCTACTGGCAAGGACAAGCAGGTAGATTGGAGAATGGCTCCGATACTGTAACCATGTCACCACTTCCTGATGGAGCACAGGAGAACTATCAGGGTGTGAGCTAGCCCCTATGCACTGATGGAGCCTGATGGGCCCGTCCCACCAAGCTTCTGCACATGGAATCAGGCAGCTCTGCAAGGCCTCTCGGCTAGGAGGATGCAGCTCTTAGCCCTTMCAGTTGTATTTCTCCTTCATGCAATACTAGTGCATTAGGTTTGTTGTTGCCTTTTGCTGTGTAAACAGATCTTATACTGAGGAAAGGGGAAAAAATGGCTGAATTTTATTTTAGTTTTAGCCCGAACTGCCTTGCAGTCTTCCTGTAATTTTTTTTTTTTAAAGAAAAATTTTCATTAGCAGTTTAAGAGTTGGAAGAGGTGGTGATTTCAGGAAAATCAGAAATAGTTTAAACATTTTCCACTCCCTGTTCTGGACTGTGGTTCTGCAGGAGGACCAAGGATGCTTGACTTGCAGACACAGGTCAGATACAGGCCTTAATCTAAGCCAGGGTGAGTTCTGGCTACTCCAGTTCTGTAGTGGATGATAGATAACCTCCTCACTAAAGGATTACTGAGCTTTTAAAATATCTGCGCCTCCCAAAAAGGGCATTTATGGTGTTATCCCAAGAAAGGGACTTTCAACAGAACTCAGTAAGGAAGTAGACCAGAGAAGAGAGGATCTGTTCTTGGCCTGCCTTTGAGGTTTAGCTTTAAACCAGTGGGTGGGCACTGTTAAAATGAGTGGAAAGGGCTTGTGTCATTGCCATAGCATTCCTCAGAGACCCCAGGATGTTTGATGTGAATTAACCCTTCGATAGGCTTGGAACAATACTCTGTTCAATGTATACCTTTTCCTGAAGGTGAACTTCTCCATTCAGCCACTCCACTGCAGTTAGGAAGAATCTAATCTCATAGGTCTCATTTTCTAATCAACCATGCTCCATTTGTGAACATCACTTGTGTACACAATTATAGTGCAGTCAGTAACAGCGTAAGGTAGTTACGTGATTTGTAGGCACCTGCATCAAATATTTGAATAAACTCATGATAATGTCACATCAAATTTCCATTTTAGTGGCAAAAATTTACTGCACACACAGTCATACAAGTATTTTCTGAAACAAGTGGCACTACAAAGATCTTCTTTCTGAGATACCAAGAGGCCTATAATTCACTGTGTTATGCTCAGAACCACGTTTGCTTCTATAATAACAACTGCAAAAAACCCCCCACAACCCTGTGTCTTTTCAGGCTCCCCCTGCAAAAGCCCACTGTCAACATAAAATGTAGGGCATCAAGATTAATGGCAGAGTAATGCACATAGATGTCATTTCCATTTTAATTCTAATCAGCGTTTAGCATGGCAAGTGTCACTGTAATACAGCATATGGAAGCTGACACTTTGTCACTGCTATCATGTGCAAGGGATTGTGGGTAATAGTCTGAAAGCTAGGGCCTTGCTGTGTTATTTTCTTCTGGTTAAATATCACATTGCAGCAAATTACCTTTATTTTGTTGTCACATGCTCTTCTGTAGCTGCTTTCTTAACATTGCTGACTCTGCAAGCTCGAGAGAGGAAGTGCTAGTGGTTGGAGGGAGGTGGTTTCAGGCTCCTTCAGCTTGCCGATAGCACTGAAACGTGTCACGAGCGTACCATGGGAGGAAACAGAAAGAGCAGGGATAGAACTGAGAAATGTTTATTACCTCTCCGTCTCCAAAATATTTTGCTGTTTCTTTCTTTCTTTAGCATTTCAGTGAGTCAGAAATATGCTGTGAAACAGCAAGCCTCTGGCTTTTTCTTTCAGAGGCACTCAGCCTGAACCAGGCTCCTCAAGGAGCCTTGTCTGGGGCTCTGTAGGCTAAACGTGTCTACCTTTTGTTTCTCTAGACCACCACACTGCACAAATGTCAGGTCACACACATTGTGTCTGTCACTCTTTGGGCTCCTCATGTGCTGCTGTCATTGAATCTGCATCTCTTGCATTTGCAGCACAACAACTTTGTGTATCATCTCCTGCTCTGTGGCAGGTTTGTGACTTGCCAAACAGTTGAAATTCTTCAATGAGGTCTCAGAGCAGAAGAGAGGACAAGGGGTTGCGCTGCTTTTGGGGTGTGCAGTCTAATGGGGCACCCCTATTCCAGGAACTCTGCTGAAAATCCCCCATCTCGGCTGAGGCTCAGGTGAAAACTTTTCCCCAGCTCTGTTTTTGTGGATCCTCCTATCCTTTAACATTCAGGACTTTGTTTATTCTTGTAAATACAAGCAACTGCAGAAGAGATAGCTGATTGTATCTGTAATTTTCCTTCCCTTCTGCAGGCTCCCAGTTTTGGCTACTCTTTTAAAAAGAATAAATAGCCCTTGGGAACATGTGAACTGGAAACCAAGATCTCATGGCAGTGAAATGTGCCTGTGTAGCTTCTATATACTTCCTTGATAATCCTTTTCCTGACTGCTGTTCTCCAGGGCAGATAATGATTTTATCTGTAGATGTCACCCCTAGAATAGCCACAAGTTGTATTCTTGAATGAATTTTCAAAATAATCCCATTGCCTCATTTGGCTCTGCAAAGTACTTGACCTTGGTCTGTCATTTCATGCCTTGAGGACAGTCCTTCTGCACCTTTCTCAAAGCAGAAAGGGAAAGGGTAGCCACTGGTCTCTAGGCAGTGTTGCCAGGATGGGGGAAGGCTCCATAAGGACCTTTCTTCCATAGCCACATAGGACTTTCTGTCACATTTACACTGGGCCTGCTACAGCAAAGTCACCACTGCTCGGGCTCACTCCATTCTCCATGAGGAGCCTGACCCAGTAGGACTAAGTCGCTGCTGACAGCTGTGATAAGTCCTCATCATGACATACACTGTTCACTGCTGGAAGCACTCCTGTGCCTGCCTCTCACCACACTTCCCACGCAAGTCTTGTGGTTCTCATAGACCCAGGAAGGGGGCAGGGAGGTCAAATACTGTGTCTGGTTTGTGGACAGAGCTGACAAATATAATTTGTCCTCTTTTTCTATTTTATTATTCAAGGGGAGGCAGCCTAATATTTCTAGTTTAAAAAAAAAATTTACAACAGAATCCTCTCCTGGCCACAAAGCAGCATATCCAAGAGATTATAGTTTCCACTTTGTCATCTCTGTTGTTAAAAGCTTATCAATTGGATGTTTGCACTACACTTAGATTAAAGGCAATGTGTTCTAATGGATGGGACTGGGACTTAGGAAGCTTGAATTTTAACTCCATCTCTGCTACTGGTTTGCTACATGCCCTTGCAAAAATCACTGCATGGCCGTTTCCCTTCTATTATTCAGCTGTTAAGTTTATCAGCTTTTCTAGAGAAAAGCCTGCTCTTCTCATAGCTACAAAATCCAGTACAGTGGGGCTGCCCCACTCACCACAAAAACTGTTCAGCAATTGCCCAACACCTGTTCTGTCGAGATATCCCAGCTTCCTTCTGGCCTCTGAGGTTGTCTCAGGCTTGAAGAGGGTCAACACAGCTTTTCCTGAAGGGTGTGACAGAATTGTGCTAGATTAAGATCAGACAACTTTAAGTGGTTACCTCCCCTGTCTTTCTTCCCTTGTCCCCTCACAGACACTACTGCCCCCAAGACATGGGTGTCTGATGTGCTTGTGAATCAGCTCCTGAACCACCACAGTTCTCAGCCTGGCATGTTAAGGTAGAACGACTCTGCAATTGGGTGGGGATGATAACCATTTCAGTAATCTGATTTTAGTTTGCCACCAAAAACAGTCATTTGATGAAGGAAGGAAGAGTTCCCAGAATGAATGTGTACTATATAGCATCAAATTTTAGTTTTTAAACATTGAAAACTTCTTCTAGTACTGCCATTCCTCAAAGCCTTGATGACCACATCCAATAGGATTGCATCGCTGTTGCGGTACTGGCACAAAGCAAGTATCAGCAAGCTTAGACATTGCAAAAATCTCAAAATAAGAACAGAAGTTCACAAACATCAGCTGAACAGCCCTGTGCCCTGCCACTTCTCAGTCCAGAGCTGCCTTTCTGTTCAGACCAGATTGGAGGGATCACTTCTTTTAAACAGAGCTCYGGCTCCCTTTTCTGTGAATGAGGCTTTGCAGAAGCAACCTTTGATTTCTGTGGCTTGCTTAGAGGGCTGATGCACCAATGTCAGATGGTATAAAAATACATGGTGCCACTGAGTCTGTATGTAGACACCTAACAGGAAGACACAAAGATTAATTTTAAGCTGGAGAGGGAGTCTTTTATATATGAGCTTTCAGACATATTCCTGTTTTTCCTGACAAGGATAGAAGAGCACCGTCAAAAGCTTCTAAGAAACATTTCTACAGCACACATCTATCTGTCTATCTTCTCCCTTTCTTTTACTCCTTTTCCCCCTATACATGCCTGTCTACTATATATAGACTCATCTCTCTCGTGATTTATATTGCTACTTGACATCTTCAATAGAAGTGCTGGCTTGTAGCATGCACGGCTTGGGATGTGTTTTAGAAAGACCACATTTGAAAGCAAAGCTTGAGCAGAGCCTTCCACTCTTGCAGCAATCCCTGAGCTCCCTGTCTTTCTTGTATGTAAATATTGGGCTGATCAGAGTTTTGGACAGAACAAATACTATAGGGGTAGGTTTCTGTCACCCAGTGCCACCTTACAGCTGAGCCTCCATCATGCGCAGGGGAGATAGAAGGAAGCTGAGCCTTCATGGCCGAGGTGTTCATTGGCATCTCTGCTAAGGATGATAGCAAAGAAGCTGTGCTGGTTTGGCTGGGACTATTCTGAATTTTGACATACTTCACTGGAAGACTGATGCCTTGGCTAGTGTCCCAGACCTGCACATTAAGAGTCCTTTCATCAGCTCCATGCTTGTCTGGTTCTCTCCCCAGAGACTCCCATATTTCTCTCTGTAAATAGGTACAGTTCTGTCTAATAGCTACAGTTATGTCTATATTGGGAGTCAAGAACAAATAAAACTAAAGCCTGATAGAGGGGCAGCTGGAAAAGAGAGGTGCAGCCTGCAGGGAAGAGTGGAGCTTGTTTCCAGAGAGAAGCACAGATCCCTGTTCAGGGATGGTGCCGGGGAAAAGGAAGGGCTGCAGGGTGAGGAGTTAGGTAGGAGAGGGCTGAAACCAAGGAGCATAGCAATGGCTGAAGCAGATTGCTGGTGATGAGAGGACTCTCACAGTTAATAGGCAGGAGGCAGTAGGGGAGCCTGTGCTCGCTTACTTCATGGAGATTAGAGGGTAGTGCACTGATTGCTCTTCCCCCCTTACTGGCAATGCTGAACTAGCAAAATGACATTGTTTCCCCACAACAGGAAAGGAACTGAGGCAGCAACCTCATCAGTATACCACACAAGACAATTGATATAAAGCATTCCCCAGTTAGTACCATTCTAAAGAATCTTTAAAAGATACTTCTTTTCTGTTTTGTAGCAATCTCTTCAGCTCTTGCTGATCCCTAGGGAAAAAAAAAACCAAACCACAACCTAGCTCTGAAAACAAAAAATAACCCCCAGCAGACATCACAGGACTGGGATCAAGAGATAACAGCAGAGAATTCCTCTCCTGCATGCAGGTTAATTAAATGACACAGATAACCTTGTGCATGCCCAGGAAAAGTGTGTTTTCTTTCTGAAATCATATCAATCATTTAATTATCCCACTTCTCATGCTGCCATTATCTAAAGCTAAAGGCTGCACAATTATTTCTTGATTTAATTTTTTAAACTCACYCTTTTTCTTTCAAAGTCTGAGTTATCACTCAGTTAAAGATACATGTAGGCACTCTAGCCCAGATCTGACCTCCCAGCTTATTTTTTCGAAGTTCTCACATTTCATTTCTCATCAGAGTATATGCTAACAACTTCTTAGTGGTGTATGCAGCAAGTTAATTGGTATTTGTCACGCATGGTAAAGTAAGATGCTCAAAGTCATAGAGTAGGTCAGTGTCAGAGAAGGGGTTCATTCCCAAGCTAATGAACTCTTTCTGCAGCTTGCTTCTGTCTCACTTTGTTGGCTTTAGGAAACAAAGATGGTCTTTAGGCTTTGAATGCCCTCATTCCCTATAAAAATAGGTTTAATTAGTATCTCAAATCACAGGAAGAAAAAATAGCTCATCTTCTCTGGTGATAAATATGCTGTGAATGCTTCAGTATAGGTGTACTGCAAACAACACACCACATAGTTTGGCCATAGCTGACTGACTTTGATCAAAATAAAATGACTTCTAGAACACTTGAGGGTGTTGCAGGGAAGAACTGGATTTACATCATCTATGCGGTGCAGAACTGAAAAACAGGGGAAGCTTCAGGGCAGAACTGAGTGAAATCAGCTGAGCTGCATCGGGTTGCAGGACAGAAATGGCAGGTGGAGCTGTGAGTGTGTGAAATACATTTGCAAAGCTGGATGGGAGCCTGAGGCTGCCATGGCAGTGGGGGTCTGCAGGACAGGACCATGTACATTTTCCTGGTCTATGAGCTGTTTTCCCAGGATACTAGGTCCAAAGTCCCAAACCTTGCATGAACMAACAAACTTGCAAACCTGCAGTGTGTGCCACTCTCCACTCCTCACCCCATGGTTGTATTCCAGGCCAAGGTGTATATGGGCAGCATGTCTCCCAAGATTTTCAATCCACAGGTATCTGCTTTTGCACTACCAAAAGCAGGGTGGTAGAAGGCCAAGAAGGAGTGTGTGGGGAAGCTGGAGTGATGAAGAGAACTTCCTGTGCATTAGGAGGAAATTCTTATTGGCTTTGACTGCAATTTGTGCCTTGACAGCCTGGGTCCCTCGCCAGCTGTTTTTCCTGCGCTGAGTGCTCTGCTTGCTCTTGTTCACATTGCATTCTCCAGGACTGTATTATTTTTTTTTTCTTAACCAAAGAGCTGCCAGCTGGTGTTGTTGATCACACCCCCAGCAGCAGGCACAAAGGCCAGCACACACTTTACACAACACTCCTTGTCTTTCCCATTCTATTTTAGCACTAATAAAAACATTGTCATTTTAAACAAGCAGCTGGGAGTGTCATTAATTTCAGTCTTTTCATTAAGGTGGTTTGGCAGAGCCTTTTTTGTACAGCTCTTCTTGCCCCAGAACTATGGCTGAGCAAGGGTTGGCCAGAGTCCAACCCTGCTCCACATGCCAGGTGCCAAACTCTCAGTCTGCAGCAGTTTGTAACCCTAACTTATCCATGCCGCAGAAGCAGCCCTTGTCAGCTGTGTGCTCCCTTTCTTCAACACCCCCAAAGCCTCCCCACGTTATCCTCTGCTGAGAATTGTCCCTGACCACTTTATCCATTCTGTTGAGCTTCTGAGCCCTTTCTGCCTCCATTGGCAGTCATTGCTGTCCCTCCGCTAAGGGCACAAATCCCTAACCTCCCCACTCTTCTTCAGAGTTAGTCAACAGCAGTCACCCTATTGTAACAGCCTAACCTGCCCGACAACTTAGATTTTGAAAAAGAAGGAACTTGATGGAAAATGGTTATGTGCCTTTTTGGATATTTATGGAGAATTGCTCCTAAGTTTAAGGAATATGAAGGAACTTGTAACTATAGTGAATGAGCAGTAGGCTTTGGCACTGTGGGCTAACCACAGGGGAGAATCTGCCTGTCAGAAGTGGCGGAGAGGGTAGCCTGCAAGGTGAAATCAGGCAATACTGATCTAGATTCATCCCACCTCCCACAGGTAACTTTAGGCACTTGTCCATGGAAAGCAAGAGGCTATTGAAGATCTGTTTTACACTCTGGAGGTGCTTCTTTCTCCCCTGACTGTAGAGGGAGCCTAGCATGATAAGGTTTCCATCTCAGATGCTGAATTTAAGTAGCTGAAGTTGAATGCAATGAATCTGGGCTTTGGAAATCTACTACTGCTTACAGTGGCAGACTCGTGAGTCTCTTACATCTGTCTTACAGAAGGCATCTTTTTTTTCATCTGGTACCTGTGTAGTTACCTGTCTAATACAAAGAAGTTGAGTATGTAACTTGTGCTAGGAGTGACCTCATGAAGTGCTGAGGTCTAGATGTCCAAAGTAAACACACCTACCACTGACTTTTTCAAGATACAAGATTAACCTGAGTCACTGGCTTTTCCTCTCTCTGGTAGATATCCTTTCCATACCCTTTCCATTTCTATTATATCTATATCAGCATGCATGAGAGAGAGAAAGTGTAAATAGAGTCAGGGCACATGATAAAGAGCAGGGTAATACATTTTTTATTCCCACCAGTTAGGGATGACAGCATCACATATTTACTCTCAGTGAGTTGTGGATGTTTGCTTCTAACAAATGTAAATCAGGAGCGTGGTACTGCACCATCCATCACTCAGTATTTTTAGACCATTCCAGAGTTGCTGAGGTTGTACCTGAAGTCGCTGATGTTATTAATAGGGGTGGCAGTGATAACAAGATGCTTTGATACCTTATTTCCCAGTGGGGTTCAGTCCTGCACAGTGTGTATTCTGTATCTGTATTTTTCCAGCCTTGACTTGTCTTCTTACCCCTCTGGTGTTCGAGTGACAGCCTTCATTGTAAGGATATTAAGAGAAGCGATGATCATTTTCATCACCCGCACTTGCAGTTGCCCACCTTGTCTTTCAGCCTTCCTAAGGATCCAGGTAGTGACCCATCACATCCCTTTGAGTGGCTCCGAACAAGCAGAGCAGCACACCTGGCTAACCTTCAGTAATACAGGAGGGGAAAGCCAGCATCTGAAGGTCTCTTGTGACAAATTGTGCTGGGCACTGCTGTGTACTAGCAGGAGTTGGGAGGGGAATAAGGAACAAGAAAGCAGATGATTGATTTAGAGAGATGGCTGTCTACTGTCAGCAGCCTGTCACTGCAGAGCAGGTACAGGGTGATGAAAGCAGCCTGTAGGGCCACTCAGTCACCTTCTCTCTCACTTTCTTTTCATTCCTCCCACGTGGAGGGCAGGGGCAAAAGGGTGCATGGCCTTGCAGTCAGCCTCCCTTGGGGTTCACAGCTAGTTGCACTTCAGCACGAAAAAAGAAGGTGGAATGTCTCCATATTTGCTCATATTTTAAAACAACACTAGAAAAACCCCACCCTAAACAATTACCGGTCTCTCCACCTACTCTCCCACTCTCCATTGTTCCTGCACAGAACTTGTCAGCCTTCCATCCGTAAGAGAGATGAACTGCAGGCAGGGAGGAGGGGTGAGGGAAGGCTGGGGGCTGGAGCCATTTAAGCTGTCACCAACTCTATCAGTGCATTTAAATCACTGACACAGAATTACAATGCCACATATTGCAGTTCAAAAACAACCAGCACCAAAATTCCCATCAGCGTAGCATCCTTCCTCCAAGATAATGCATTTTCTAACTTTATAGTATATTGGTATACAAAGAGCAGGGCAGACTCATGGTCTGGATAGTGTAGCAAGGATCTATACATGGAACTTTTTTCTGCTGCTGGGTAAATCAAATTCAAACAGCACAAGCCATTTATGCTCTCCTCTTTCTTTCTATTTAAATGGGTTACTGCTGGTAAGCGCCATAATAGTTAAGGATCTGTCAGCAATTCCAATACAAAGAAGAGCAATCACACCTTTAAGCAGACTCCCAGTGATGGGCTATAGACTATCAAAGTTAAATAGATTCTTAAAATCCTAGCCGTTAGGGCTGGGAAATCTTTCAGCACTAATAGTGCATGACTGTTCCCTGCAATGAAACCATCATGATAAGTGGTTTAGCCCGTGCTTCTCGAGAACAGCTCATCATGCCCTTGTGGCCACCCCCCTTCAGGTCAGGTATCCCATCATCTAATCTGCATCAATTTTAGAACTTGTCCCCTCAAGGCACCTTCAGTCAGGGGACATGACCCTACTTTTTCAGGGACCTGTGGTCTTGGGGGTTAGTGCTGATGCTGGCCTATCTGTCTCAGTACTTAGTATATCAATTTTTGCCCTGCCAAATCTCGGGCTTTGCCTGTGATCACAGTGGCTGACCCTCAGAGAAGGTAAGGGACTGTGGTTAGTGCCGGCTAGTAGAGGTCTCCTTTAACTGTGATTTATAGAGTAATTGCCTGTCTGCAGCACATGGATACACTGTTGGCCATGCCTTTGTTCCCCTTCAGTTCCTTTTGAATGCACTATATACTAAGCATTATCCTCTCTCCCTGGGTTGCCCTTCTCAGAGATACACTCTTCCATTCCCTGAAACTCCTATCAATCAAAGCCAGTAGCTCTGAATTTTTGCATCAACTCTGCTTCACCTTTTCTGGATTCTCTGCAATTTATTTACATCTCCCTTGTGTTACCTAATGTGACTTCTGTGTGTGTTTGATACTGGTTCTTCTCTGATAGTAGTCTGTAGCAAATTGCTAGGGAATAATACAAGAAACAGGGCATGTACTGAGTGATCTTTCTCTTGGTATATTCTCCCAATTCTCAACAATTTGCGATGTAAACACTTCTTGAGACAGAGCTTGGGACAGGAACAGTAAGACTAGGGGAAATAGCTAGTGCATCTTCATTGCTTGACAGCCTCTTCTGAGGTGGGACAGAGATTTTTTTTTCCTTGACAGTCATTTGATGAGATGACGTAGGAGAACAGTCTGTTCTGATGTGTAGAACTCTATGTTTTCTTTATAAATGCCTGTGAGAACATAAAAAGGAAAATCCAAGGAACCGCTTGATTTTAGGTCATATTATATTTGGTTAAAAGTGGGAGACAAAGTAAATAGAATTTCTCTTCTTACTGGGACACTGGTAAAAAGCCATGGCACCTCATACTTTTGGAGAATTGCAAATGAAGATTCAAAAACTTTGGTTTCATTGAGAAAAGACTGGTTGCAGCAAGAGTTCAGAATGTGTGAACAGAAACTCCCCAAAATGTGCTAAGACCTCATTTTGACACAAGTTGACTTAGTAAATGAGTGGAGCAAAATAAGATATTAAAGTTGTTCCATCTTCTCTTTATGATTCCTTTTCCAAGGATTACTGCCACCGCAGCTTACAGGGCAAAGTCCAGCAGTTTTGCCTGAGAGTTGCCTAAAGTGTACAAAGTCAATGGCTTTGCTCTGAAATAGGCTAAGCAGCTCCCACCAATTCTGCTACAAACCTTGCCTCCTTTGGCAGAGGGAGAGTGACAAACAGCTTGAGAGTAGAAGCCTCTCACAATACTCCAGCCATTTGCCAAGTGAACGTACGTAAGCCCTCACATGTTGAGCAAACCACCCTAATGCTGTGCCCTGATGTTGTTCCATTTGGTCTCACCCTGTAAAAGAGTAAGATCACTGCTACTCTCCACTCCACAACTAGTAGAATAGCTGTTGCTACAGCAGCAGATTAAATGTCTTCATCCTTGTGGAAAGTGAAGAACTGGATTGCTCCCTACCCTATACTCCTTTATTTCTGGCTGCTTTGTATATTGCTTTTTACTTGACCCTTGACACGTTCTGGTTGTTTTCATTTAGTGAAGGTAATTGTCCTCCAACAAAGCCATTGCAAGTAGGGAAAGACAGTGCTTAAGAGAGAATAATGCAGAACAAAATGCATCAGTGCCATGATGTACGCGGATTCCTTTCACCAAAACTGAAAGCTTAACCCTCTCATCCTCTCCAGCAGTGAAGACACTAACAAACAGCCTCGCACACATACCTGTGTGTTTTAGGGATGTCCTAACACATGAGTTTGAAGCTGTGTGTTCTGTTCATCTAGGTCTTAGGGCAGATTCCTCTGGGTTCCTCTCACTTCCACCAAAGGTCACAGTGCTTACCCTTTATTTGAGTCCTGCAGAATCACCTCAAACCAAAGCAGCCCTTACCTTATTTCTCTGCTTTTGTTTTCTTTAAGTCAGAGGTATTATGTGGGACTCATCTCCTGAGTGTGGAAAATATAGCAGGAAGTACACTTGGTATTACTACTCTGCTGGGTATAATGATAACTCAGCAGACTATGAGATGTGAATTTAGTCATCTTGCACCAGTTCCTAGCAAGGCAGGGCCCCACTGAGGTCACTACATGGCTGGTCTTTGTCACAAAATGGTGCTGAAAATGACCTTGCACACCTAAAGGTATCCTTTCTGAACACAAATGACAGGCAAAAATGCGGTATGGGCTATGCTGTGCCCAGCTGGGGAATCTTCTTTTCTCGTGGTGCCTTTCCCAAGGKGTGGTTAGACTTTAAGTAGTCATGTCCTTCTGAGCAAAGAGAGGCATAGATTTTCCTCATTCAATACAACTTTAAAATACTAAGCTGAATGTGTTTGTGGGAACAGGTATTCGCTGTTCCTTGAGCAGGATTGTAATTCTTCCGTAGAGCATGAGAGCCATGATTAGGAAGCCAGGATTGCTCAGCTCACAGGAATCCTGCCATTGTCTTTGATTGCATGGTATTAACTGTAAATTATACCCTTTTGGAGACCGCATGTAAAAATAAAATAAAAAAAATTGTCAAAAGACAGAGAAAATATTGATTCCGGAGGTAGCGGAAACTATGGCTTGGTTAAATTAGAGCCTTTAAAAAATAATAACAAATGAGCATTTGTGAGGGTGAAATAGGGACTAGGAGAAGAGGGCCGTGATTCTCCCCTTAGGCACATGCAAATTTCAAGCAGCCCCATTGCAGGCAACGAAATGTCACTGGTTTAAGTAAGAATCTGGCTCAAGGTATTAAGGAGGAGGTACAGGGCATGGATAACAGGGTTGTTATTAAGGTGCTGGTGAACTGGAAGCCTATTTAATTAAAAGCACAATATATAAATAAAAGTGGAAGAAGCTACATCCTGAGACTGCTGTTAAGACCTCTCAGATTTCTGATGCCATTTCTAGCTATTAGTGACACAAGTTTCCATGTTGGCTTGTTCTCAGGAGTCAGCTCTGTCTGTTGTTTTACGCTGATGACAGATACCATTGCAATCAGTCAGCCTACAATTTAACTGGTAAACTGGAATTGCAACTGGACTTTGTCTTGCTCCAGTCCCTGGAGGCCTTCCTGCAAAAGCTTTGGAGGTGCAAAATGGTGGTAGAATTATAATCACTAAAACTCTTCAAGCCTGAGGCTGCTGAAAGCTGAATATAGATAGCCTGCAGAGATAATGGGCTTGCAGAAAAAGCAAAGCATAGAACAGATGGCTTTTTTTCATAGATTCATAGATTTTAAAGCCAGAAGTGTCTATTCGATCACTGAGTCTGGCTTGTTGCATGGCATAGGCCAGAGAATTTCACCCAGAAATTCCTGTTTCAAGCCCATAACTTCTGGCTGAGCTAAAGTGTATATCTTTAGAGCACGCATGCTGTGGATGCAATTCAGACCTAACAATTCTATGAATCTATTTATCTTTACCAGTTACGGGATATATGCCTGGCTGTCCCAGCCTTGTCTGTTAAAAAGGCTAAATGAAGGTCACTGGGCAAAGACAGAAAAGAAGAAAAACAGCCTAGCAAAGCTTTGAACAAATATCCAGGACAATGACTGCAATTTAATACCTGTTGGTGAACTGTTTCAACTCCTGCACAGTGCACTGAGTAAGAACAGTATTCATTCTGTAGGTTTCTGCTCCTTCATCCGTCTTGGAGTCTGGTTTTATTGAAAGCTCAGCATACAAACACAACCAAACGTACTATTCCTCTGCCACACTTTGCTGTTCTTAGACTTCACTTCTAAGATCCCCACAGTCCTAGTTCTCTGACCAAAACAACAGTCTTTTCACTCTTACAAAGTTGGTTGGAAGCCCTTTTCCATCCATACCAACTCTCTTTGACTCTGTAGTAATTACTCAGATTTTTTATGCGGAGTTCTAGCAGGAGACCACTCGTTTCTTCTGGGCAGCATCTGCCATCACTTCAGTCCAAGATGGATTGGCACTTGCATCCTCTTGCCTCAAGAATCCATGAGTAAATCTGTATGTCTCCCACTATCTTTTATGCCCCAAGCACATATTAGTTCCACGAAGGTTATTTTCCTTTTACCTTTCCGAGTTCTACTGTCCCAATACAAAGCCCAGATTAGCCATCCTATTGTCCTGAATTTTTCCCATCCAAATCTTCTTAGCTGCCTGATTGTTGTTGATATTTCAGGAAAGGGACACTACAGAGATCATTCAAGGGGGAAAAATGCAGTGGTTTCTGGGGTGGTAGTCAAAGGATTTTAAGAAGATTTATATGACATATTACTTATGATTTGAGGGAATGGGTTTCATGACCTAGGAGATCCATCTGTTGTTCACATCACCTTTTTTTTTTTTTTTTTCTTTTGTGGGTTGAGGGGAAGTAGGCCAGGGACCTTCACAGGTCTCTTTCCATTATGTTCTCTCCTTTTCCAGAGCGTGCCTCACTGGAAATCATTATACATCCATAGAAGGCAGACTGAGACTTCCTTTTGCACTTTATCCCAATACTGCTTGAAAAGCAAGAGGGTCCCTGTAGAGAAGGGGGAGCAACGTTGTGAGATTAGCTAGTGCCTCTCTGATCCAGGGGACAAACCAGGCTGTTACTCCACTCCCTGTCACAGGAATAGAAAACATTTTTCATATGACAGTTTAGCCAACTCACCTCGCTATCAGCAGTTATCTACTGTATGTTTCTGTTAATAGATATTCTCATAGAAAGGTTATGATAAAAGAGCTGGGAAGGAAGGGAAGGAATTACAGTGGAGGGTGAGAATGAAAGGGGCACAAGTAACCTAAGCATGACATGTTCTTATGAAGCCTGTCTTTTATTTCCTATGTTTAGAGAAAACAGTTCTCAGTTTATGGCTTTTGTTCAATCAGAGAGAAAATGAGCTATAAAAGCAGAGATAGGAAGGAGTTAACCAATTTCCAATTCAGTGTGTTACAATTTGCTTCAGTAATAATAATAAAAAAAGAACAATACTGGGAAACATAATTTTTAAAATGAAGACTACTAAATCAATAGGCACTACATGACTAATCATTTTCTATTTTCTTGGTGGAGGAAGGTAGAGCTGTGATCAGAAATCAAAAGCAGAAGTCCCCAGCTTCTGTGCAATTCTGACAAATTCTGCTTTACTGTAATCCACAAGAAAGGAGATTTTCACATGAGCATAAACTAATGCTGGTAAATGGCATTAGAATCACTGCCCACTAGCATCATCTCATTTTGTGGAAAGATAATGAAATCCATTTGATGCTAGATGAGTTAATTCCCAGAATACCCACATTTGTTGGCAACCGAGTGTTTCAGCCTGAGACACAGAGGTCAGGGGTGACTTCATCACTTACACAATCTTCAGTTGTGGTGGGACTTCACATAATAGCTACTTAAGCGTGTGTTTGACTTGAAGCACGTGAATAGTCCTGTCAGCTTCAGTGAGACTACAGACTCTGTAAGAAAGGCAGGTGTTTCAGTGCTGCTTGAACCTGCCACTCCAGTAGTAATTTGTAAAATCCTATTTGTACAAATAGTTCTCAAAGTAGCAAACAAAGGTGAGCAAATACTCTCTCTCTAGACATTGAATATCCCAGAAGCCCACAGCATCAGTAGAAGACTGGGAGGAGACGCTCAAGAATGAGATTTCACTGTGCATTGCAGTTCCTGAAATTACTTAGAAAATTTCAACCCAGATTTCATAACCCTCCATAGCCCTCTGGTACTTAACCACCCCTTTGCTCTTCTTGGGTTTGATAGTAGATGTCTTTGATACTGTAGCTTCTTAGAAGTAAATGAAAGTGTGCTGGCTAATGGTTGTAGCATTTTTCTGTACAGTATCTTAGACCCTAAAGGACTCAGCACAGCTGCCATAGTAGAACGCATCCCAATACAAGGTAGAGTGCAATAGTTGTTTAACAGGACAAAGCAACCAACTTAAAAGTTTTAAGTTCAACAGTTTTAATATGGCATCCTCCCCACTCACACAGACCATTTGGTGTGCTGACAACGTACTGCACAGACAGTGGGGATATTTTATGCAGAGTTGGCTCATTGGGTCATTGCTTCTGGGGACTGGGGAAGGAAAGGACATATGTGTCAGGAAAGTTGTCACCTAACAACTGAAGTGTCCATAGTGCTTGGCATTTTCTACTCCAATTCTGTTCAGTGTTGGAAAAGGTAAATGCCATTCACACCTGGAATCACTGTATGCCAGGCTGTGCAGTACGCAATCCCCTTTGCCAGTACAGTTTTTCAGAGGTCCACAGTGTAAAACATATCACTGAAAAGATACAGGTTAGTCATATTGTTGTGGAACAACACGGTTCCACAAATGAGGACATGGTGAAGTGTGGTGTATGGGACAGGCACAAGTGACTCGCAGCATGTGGCATTCTGGTACAAGGACTAGCTAAGCCACATTCTCTGCCAAGGCCTGTGTGATAGGGAAACTGCACTCAGCTTGTCAGGGGTGGGTGACAGCAAACTGAGCAGCACTAACCATATTAGTGATGTCATCTAAGCACATCAAAACCCACCATTGCTTCTGAACAGTGGTGGAGCAACTGGAGCAATTGGCATAAACAAAAGGCATTTTGATTTGACAGAAAGCCCTGGGGTGTATTTTCTAGCACATACGTAAATACCAACTGAAAGTTACTGGGCAATAGGCAAGAAAAAACAAACTTTGGTTTAGCAAAATTCCTTTTGCAATGGAGCCTGTGTTTTGAAGGTGCCTGCTTTAGTATACAAGTGTTTGTGGGAGATTAGTACTTATTAACTAATAACCTTTGATTATGTTTACTCCCACAGCTGATTTGCTCAGGTGTTTGTCACACAGAAGTAGAAATAAGCTTCGGTGACACAGCTTGTTCATGGTTCAGTCTGCAGAGTTTTGTAATTTCTTGGCAACTAAGTGATGGATTACTATTTTCTGTAAAAATCTCTTTCCTGAAAGGCCTTTCATGCAAGGACTCTGGGGTAATTAGAAAAATAATAACCTTGCAATACCCTCTTGATCTGTTTTTAATGAAATGAAGTGTGGGGAGGGTAGGTGCTTTGTCCATAGTCAAATAGTAAGTAAGTGGCAGAACTGAAAATAGAACCCAGGAGTCCTAGTTTCTACTCTTCGCCCCTAAGAAGCACTTCCACTACCCATTGGGTTATCAGATGTTTAAAGAGTATCTGTCTTTTTTTGTACAGGACTGAAAAAAATATAGTGTACAGGGAAACCTTGCATTGGCAGAAGCTGGACCAGATTAATTAGCAGACTTATGCTGGGTCCTCAGTCAGTTTTCTGCAACTCAATCATGGTTTATTGAGCACATCAGTCATTTGCGAATGTTACCTTTAAAACAGCCTGGTGAAGTATCACCTCCATTTTGAAAACAGAAATAAAAGCACAGAGTAGATGAAGTTACTTGCCCAAATTCACAGAGGGAATCTTGGACACACCTGTGAGTTTTACTGGCAGCTTTCTTTTTTCCTCAGAGAAGTCTCTTCTCTCTTAGACTGCATTGCTTCCAGAGTTAAGAATATGCATCCCTGGTAGGGCATTAAAACCCAAAAGGAGTTTCTGGATACATGAATGAGTAGCTTCCAGGATCTCAGCCTTGAATTAAAAAAAATCAAGTTTCTAAAACAATAGTACAAATTTAACAAATGCCAGAAGCTGCCCATCTGACAGTAATCTTTTGAAAAGGTGACATTACCTCTTCACAACTCGGTGGGGGCTATATGCAGTACCACTGTAGCCCTTGAAAAGTCAAAACTGTGCTGTCCCCGTACCCATGCATCAGAATATATCAGGAAGGAGAGGTAATAAGGTAATAGAAAATGTTGCACCAACACACCTAAGTTTCTAGAGAAGCTTGCAAGATTAGAGAGATGCTTCTAGAGAAGACTGTAATATTTGCCTTTGTAGAAGAGCAAAAAGTTCTGTGCAACAGGATGTGCAACCATCCTTTGCATTTGGTTTAGCTGCAGGGGTTTGCCTTTAAAAAGGGAGTGGGGGGAAATCTGTAGCTCTTGAAAGACAGCATTAGATCTTCTTTCTTACCCTTCACTTCTAAATCCTCTGAACCTCTGATTTTTTATTTCCTGGGCTATAACTATAAGCTGCCTGAATTGCTGGTTTTCAATCYAATTTCCACTAGTCCTGTCACAAAATCTGATAGACAAAATACCCGTTTCTTAGTACAGTTGGCACCAGGTTGAAAGTGGTGAAGACTGAAGTCCTGCCTGTATGCTTTGAGCTGGCATTCCTTGGGTAATGTCACTGCAAGCTTTCCAAACTTTATTGCACCATGTTGTCTCATGTTGTAGAGGAGTCACCTTTAGGATTCACTCTTGGTGGTCTATTTGTAGTGACATTCCCTGGCCAGGTCATCATCCGAGGAGAATGAAACCAGAACCTCTGATTTAAAAACAAAAGACTTCATTTGAACAAAAGACCAGATAATTTATTAACAGACTCATTTTCCTGTACATGACCTGACTTCACTGTCTTTCACAGAACATTTAACGTAAGTTTAATGGAAAGATCTGTCTATTAGTAACTGGAGTGATACTGTCAGTTCTTTACATACATGCCTTTGAATCATAAGCCAGGTATCAATATTTGCAGAGTCATGCTGGTCTGTGTTGATTTTCTACCAAACAGTACAAGACTCTTCATCCCATTCCCATCTCATCCATCTCTAATTGGGTCAGCGTGGGTAACATTGCTTCTTTTCTGGAGGGAAAAAAAAAAATCTTCACAGACAGCTCAGATCCCATCTGTCGAAGGTGAATGAGAAAGTCCACCTCTACATTTGTGAGTGAAATTGTATTCAGGATGTCGGAGAGATGTGTTATGTTACTGGGCAATGAAGTGAGGAGACTGCTATATACCTACATGTATTAAGATCCTTGTGGCTGAAACAGGGAGGAGCAAAACTGCTCTAGGCAGAGCAAATGTGCTTTCATATGTCACCATCGTGACATGCAGCAGCTCCTAGTCATATCATTGTGACTGCCTGTTACAGACACATGCAGACATGTGCAGAGTCATACAGCCATACACAAACATCATGACACAGCAAATACTGTCTGCAAAGAGAGCTAAAAAAAGGCTGACAGAATGATAACAGTATCCAAACTTCCTGCCGGGATGTGCCGTGGGTGGCAGAATAAATCTAGTTCTTCTTCCCCTCTGGGAGCAGCTGCCTGCTGGAGAGAACTAGGCGGTGTATTAGCATTGCATTGCAGTTTATTAGCAGAGGGATTCTGGACAATGACGTTTCTTAATAAACTGATCAGAGCGATAAAACAGCCATTCCAGTGCTGGAAGCAGAGGACTTGCTGAACAGTTTCCTCATTCATGGAGACGTGGTAGAAGAGGAAGCAGCTAAGAGATTCTCTTTAGCTGTGGGAAGAAAAAGGACAGGGAGTTGTCCGCTAGTTGGTTTGTGAGGAACTTTAATTGCTCACAGGAAAAGGAATGTTTTCTGGAAAACAATTCTTCATTATTTTATTTGACTTTGTGGCAGCTTCTGTGAAGATGGGAAGGACCGTTCCACTGCTCACTTGCCAAGGTGTCTCCAAGCCTGTGCTCATTGTTATGCAGAAGTTGATAGCATCCCTATGGTATATGTAGACTATAGCTGTGTGCCCAGTAGAACCTTGTCTCCCCAGTGTTCACCACTGCCGGAGCCCTGCTGTTTCCACTTCAGAGAGCTTTTGTCTGGCTTGGCCATAATAAGGACATCCTCATTCATGCCGCCTAAGTCCAGTACCATGCTGACTGAGCAGCAGGTCTTGCTAGCAGGTCTTGACATGTTGCCTATGATCCAGCTGCACATGATGGTCTACTACATGACAAAATAAACTTCGGACTGCAAAAAAAAATGGGCATTTGCTCTGCTCATAAAAGTCCCCACCTATATGGGGAAAGTCTAATGACATTTGAAAGGTTGGAGGACTGAGTTTCTATCATAGGCCCTGCTCTGCTCCAGTCCTACAATGCAGCTCAGCAGAGTCCAGCATTTTGCAGCGACCTCATAAGGATTAAAAGTATCAATCAGTCAATGCTGGCTGTGGGAAAGCCTGAGTCAAGCTCTGACAATTGCTCTCGCACTGAGTTTATCTCAGTAGAGTGGGTCAAGAGCACCTTGTGCAAAGGTTTCCCAGGCAAAATGACTTATAAAAAAAGAAGAGCCTTCTACAAAACGTCAGTCCATCAAGGTTTATTGAGCTTCCTATTTCTTATGAATCTTTCCATGTCATTTGTTAGCTTTTTAAAAATTAAAATACTTAGGAAAATAATATCAAAATTATTATAAAGTATTCTATGCACTATGAATATGTTTTAGTAAACAAAACATTTGATAATTTTATGTATCGATTTTTATTTACTAAATGTATAGTATTCAGCAAATAAAAGTTCAGATGTGTTTTCAAGACAAAAAATAGTAGAAAAGTATTGAAAAAATATTATGGGCACTCTCCTGACAAAGAAGAAATGGGTCTATTTCTACCCTATAAGAAGGAGAGAGTTGAAATGTGATTCAAGATGGGCTTATAAGCTCAAAAGCTTTTCTTTTTTTTTTTTTCCCCCCAGCTATACTGATTGGTCTTCTAAAAGATATTAGCCTTATCGACATCCTTAGATATTCACAGCACAACAACTTTCCTGCCACAATCTTCTCTCAAGATTTCAAGCAGCATGTTCTGAGTGCAGTTGGCTGGAGTTGACCATATCCTCGGGGTGGCTGCTGGAGATTTGGAGCCTGGCCCCACTTGTGCCGTAGCACTCAAGCAGTCCAGCGGCAGCTCTCCCCATACTGTGGGTTCACAGCTCTTTCTCAGTCCTTTACAGAGCTTCCTCACACATGCTCTTACCTTAGCACTTATGCTGTGGGGAAAGGGCCAGATGTCCTCTGTGAGAACATAAGAAATGGACAGGATGGTGAGAATGTAAGAAAGGACAGGATGACTTTTCTGGGAAGAGACTTTCCTCCTCATGCTCTCCCTCCTGTGAGTGCTATGGCTGAGAATGCTCAGTCCTGAGACAGACATTTATTTGGATAAATGCTACATCTGGTGTAAGGCAAGTTGCTGTCGTTCTGCTCTCAGAATGCCCTGTATGTGAGGACTTGATGTCTTTCTTACAATGTGGTGGGCCTTTAACAACATTAACATTTCTTGTGACCCTTAGAGTAAAACTTGGTTGATAACCAGATTTTATACAAAGAGATGCTAATTCCTGTTTAATTTTCTCCCTTTTATTACTAATCATATCACTGCAAAACGTAGTTTACAGCAATATAAATAGGATCCATTGCTGGAGGGAATTGTGCAGCTTCTGTCAATTTTTCAGCACCCAAATGTGAAACAGAAGCAATTAAACTCTGAGGGAAAAAAGTAACAGTGTGGAACACATCAGAAATCGGGTCATGAATTCACACAGATGGGAAAGCCAGGAAGCAGTGGGAAAGCAGGATTTTGATTGACTCACCGTCAACAGTAAATGAGCCATTGGCAGTTTACTGTCAATTTTTTGCCTTTTAATCTGCAAGTTCCAGAGGTGATGGCACCCTCCTCGACCCGCTGCTTGGGGATGGGAGGGGAGAGGAAAGCGGGACAGAGAAAGCAATGGCAGGAGTTTAGGGGAGGACAGGGGATGGGTCAGCATCACAGAGGGAGGAAGGCAATTTTATCATTCTCTAAATATGATGTGGGGAGCTAAAATTATACAATATCCAGGCAACAGTCATGGGCATTAAAAATATCCCACCCAAAAGGGATCATGAGGTCTCTGCAGATTAAATAATAATAGCATTGCGGTAGTAATTAGAGGCATTGACCAGATCCAAACCCTGTTGTGGGAATTGCTATACAAATATGGTTAAGCATAGTTCTTGCTCCAAAAAATTTATAAAGCAGAGGGGAGAGAGGAAGAAGTAGAAGCCTTCCAGCTGAAGATAGAGGTAGTGGGACCCTAACATGGCTTCAGCGCTATTTAGGAACATGCACTGTGCAGACAGGGATTGCTCTTTTGTTTGCTTTTATAGATCATCTACTGAATAGGCTGAGAGGAAAAGGAGATGTGATGTTCAAATCACTCCACTCCCATGCTAGTCCAGTTTTGTCCAGTGGAAATCCAAGACCCAGCCACAAGACCATGGGACACACCAAGATACCTCACAGGCTACCAGAAGACCTATTTGCCGTTGCTAGCTAGGATGTGCCCATAGCCTGAACCAAGCTCAGTGGGATTTGTGGGATTTTCATACCACACAAGAAAATACGAGACCTTGGAAACCATGGGGTATTTTAGCATGCAGAAGCTCAGTATATGTTTTCTTTTCAAGCAGCAGCACAGCGCTTCTGAGAATGAAACAATCAGTTATAAAAGTAACCTTGCAGCAAAGCTTCAAGGGGGAGTTATATATGCCAGCAAATTTTCACTGTTTATTCATTCTAGACATACTTATAGACTAATTCTCCTCTTACTCTGATTTTGTATCAATTATTTGCCATTGATTGAGTGGAGTTAATTTAAATTTACAGCAGTGTAAGTGAGGAAAGCAGCTCGTAATCAGTAGCAAGTTGATTCTGCCACCTTTACTCACCATGAATAGTACCTTACTCATTGAATAATCCTATAAATTCCTCTTGGGGTTTCTCACAGAATAGCATAGTATGTGATCTGAGTAAGGATGGCAAATACTTTTCATACTTTTCACATCAATTACTCCACTGGACTGGACTAGGTGATATAGCACCAGATTCTACGTGTACACCCAAGATTTCTAGAGAAAAATGACCTGGTGTTGTGTGGTCTGTAAAAAAGTAGTAAGGCCATACCATGACTTATACCCTTGAGTTAGAGTTGACACAAAGAATTTGAACTTAATCTGAGAGTTTCTGATGTTCAGCTGTGCATTCTTAATAATTTTCTAATGTGTATCTTATAATGACATTTTCTACCTACCATGTTGTTTGGAGTTTGGGAGAGGTGTGATATAAGAAAGGAGCAAAAAAGCTATAACAGCACTATTTGGACAGATGCCAATGGAAAACTCTCCTATGAGAGACAATCACCTATTTAAATTGCTTATTTTCTTGTGCTTCTGAAGAGACTTCTTGATTTCCTCTTACTGGTAGATAATGAATATGAAATGGTATTAGAGCAGGGTAATAACTTGCTAAACTTTTCACTAAGAAACCAAGTTTACTATTGCAATCCTTGTTCAGCCTATGCGTGTGCCAAAGGGATTTGCTGGATCAGGACTAGCCTTGATAGGTGTGGCCTATTGACATTCTGAACTATGACAAAAAATTAGAGATTAAACTTGGTGAGCACAGAGGGTGACTTTATTTAAAAGATTTCTAATTTTTTAAAGTCCAAAACAGTCATTTATAACACTGTCAGAGATGAACTCAGGATCCCTCAGTGGTGGCTCCACCCTGTATTCCCATTTTAGCACAGCTGTTAAATAAAAGTTCAGAAATTTAAAAAAAAATAATAATTTTTAAATTATGTTTTGCTTTTTTTTTCTTACCAAAACCAATAGAATCTTGGTATCACTCAGAAGACATAGATAAAGTTATAAAATAATTAACTATGAACTTATTAATCTTTTGAGAATTATTATCTTGGAGACAAGCACTCAGTAAGCAAAAATTATACRAAATTGTTAAGCAAACAAAATAGAGGCTTAGAATGAAAACCCTTCTGTGGGGTTATCCTTTGTGATCTATACTAGGAGATAGGATCTGTGCCTCTGCAGAGGGATGTATATTCTCTCTGTTGAGCCAACCATTTTGCCAGTGGATAGGCCTGTGCTTAAAATTATACGCTTTTCTTTTTTTTGGCAATTGAAAGGGACAGGAGAGGAAACAAAGAGTAGGAACCAGCAGAGGAGATATGAAGGACAAGTTCAAGAGACGTGCGTTTCCTTGACATTAACAAGCAAGACAGACCCCACAAAAGGGGATACATTAAGACTGTGATACAGTGTGGATATGTGTCCATGTACTTAGTTATATTTTTGCGGTATTAAAGGAGCAAGCTCTCACTCATACCTGCTTTGCCAGTTTTGCTAGAATGCTTTGGGTGAATGATGAGGAGAGAGAGAGGGAATCTCCTATCATGCAGATGGAAAGAGTGGTGGGTGCATGTCAGGCGAAAAGCACCCCTGGCCCAGTCCTTGAGGGCAGAAAGCAGCTGGGGCTGCTTGACAGGATTTCACAGCCTCCACCTGGATCTGGATATTGTGTGACAAACTGAAATTGCTTGTCTCTACCTGACTGCATGCATTTCCACTTGATGGGTTTTATATTTACATGTCTCTGATGGAGGAATGAGCAAGTATGGAAGTGCTGAAATTTTCAGGACATCTAAGTAACCTGGCTTTTTAAAAAAAAAAAAAAAGTTTGTGATTCATTTTATGACAGCAAAAATACATTTTTTCACCCAGAGAAAGTCCCTCCATGAATAAGAGAGGTGCAAGGATGTTTCAATAACTGACATGGCTGCATATCGATGAAACCACCGGAGCCTCATTAGTCTCAGTGGTGATACTGATAACTGCACGTATTTGGCAATGAGATGCAGAGCCAGCCTTAATTCTGTATCAAACCCAGGTAGTCCTTGAAAATGGTAGGGCAATTTTTGTGTGTTGAAGCCAAAGCATAGGTTTTGTTTGTGTGGAAAGACAGTGGATGTGATTGACATGTATATCCATGCCCGTTTGTGTGGTTTGTGGTGGTTAAGTTGAGAAACTGCAAATAGGAATTTGTTTACATTTGGAAATAGTGTAAATGCAGTGGATGCTGGGGACCTGCTGGAAACGCGGGGATTCCTGGCACTGCTATTGATCTGTTATATGATTTACTTGACCTTCTGCTTTGCTGCAGTGTCACTCATTGTCTTACCTACTTAGACTGTAAACCTTTCAGAAAAAGGGTTATTCCTAGCCCAGAGGATCCTTGGTATTATTTGAATCTCTAGATGCTTCTGTGATAATAACAGTAAAGAAGGTAGAAAACCTGTTTTAAATACATGGTGGTGTGTACTTGTGAGAGAAAAGCTATGGAAACACCAGAAGAAATGGGTTAACTTCGCTACGGATACTTTTAAGCTAGAAATGCAAAGATTTTGAGAAAAGAGTTAGAGAACAGCTGTATAAGTAACAGGGGAAAACAACCTAACTACATTTAAGGTGATACTTATTAAAAAGAAATTTATGAAAGGGAGTTTTGTTCTGGTTGTGGGCAATAGTGGGAACTGTACTCAATGGCCAGTGAATTGCTGTCCTATGGTCTCGCGTCCAGTGTACATAGGGAAAGGACGCAAAGTCCGTGAATTGCATGATAAGAGCATCCAGAATTATTTTTTTATGTAGCTGTATTATTGCATTTTGCCTTAGTTGAGAACAAAGTAGATATTGACTAAAGCAACAAATAAAAGCAGCATTACAAATTTTGAAGGGGAGAGCAGTTTGACAGAGACGAAGCAACTTCACCATGCAAAGAAAAGCTCTGCTTTACTAAACCACATTTTCCTTTTCCTGTCTGCAGACGTGAAGCAAGGGTAAACCAAGTAATGTAAATTACTTGTATATTCAAAAAATTAAGGCATAGAAAATGGAGGGGTCAACATAGAATGTGTTTCTAGTTTTCAACATAAAAAGGTTTCCAGAAGCAGGGAGCTGCCAGGTTGTGTAATGGAAACAATGTTATTCTGTGTTTCTCGGTGAGCTGCAGGCCAGGTGATCAACAGAGAGTCCAAATTTGCAGCAAGCGATTCAGAGTTGAGAAGACCACAGATAATAAAGAGAATGTTAAAGTTGTGTAACCAAACAAATAAATAAGCAGCCCAACAGCAGCTGAAATTTACCTGAAGAGATGTTCCAGGGTAGTGAATGATTAAAGCTACTACCACATATTGTACCACATACTGTTTACAGTCCCATATGTAACACAAATAACCTGTAAACCTGGATTATTACAAATTCAAGTTCCATTGAGTAAGAACTATGTTGTATATAACCGATACATAAGAGGCATAAACCTGTATGCTTCAAAATATGAAGCATACCTACTGCTTCAAGATCAAGAGGAGCTAGTAGATTTACTTTGTACATGTTTTGTCATAAATGTCTATTACAAGGAGAGGCCATCTTTCTCTGAGCCAAGAAACAATTTTGGTAGCCCTCCCAGTGCGTATGTTATCCAGTTATACAGTTTATATAATCCACCTTGGTTTCCAGGGCATAAGAAAAGTAACTTCTGTATAGCTACAAAAAAGACACTTAATTTCTTCATTCAGTTATCTGGCTATTCGATTCTGTTTCATTCAAAACTTCCTTTTTAGGACAATTTACTTGTTCTTCCAAATCAGCACTTCAGTCCGGTTCAGAGGCCTCCCAGATCTTTTTTGTTCAGAACACTTCAGTTCCTCAGAGTTTTAAAGTCAGCATTTTATGTCTTCCTTTTCTTGACAGAAAACATAGTCACTTCAGAGCTGATTAACATTTTTTCACAGAAATGTTTTCCCATCAGACAATGTGATTTCACCTAAACTGAAATTTGCAATGAGAAAATGTCAGTTCTCACAAAAAAATTGGTTTTCCAGCTGGGAGAAACATAACAAAATATTTTGTTTGGGGTTGACATTTCAACATAAAATGACTTTTTTTTTTTGTTTCAAAATGTTGATTCAAAATTAAAAATGCCGTAACAGAATGACATGTTGGATCATTCTGTTTTGATATAAAATGTCTAGATCTTAACATTTATACTTTTCCCCAGACTTTTGACTTTCTGTTCAAGTTTGAAATGAAGAATTATTTTGAAATTCCCCATCAGAGGAAAATTCCTTTTCCTCCTCTGCTCTCATGTTAGGAGGAGAGACTGTTGTGAAACTGAAGGAGCAGGTAGGAGAGTCGGGCAGCCTCAGTTTTACACCCTGTTTTGTATGTCATAGCTTAGCTGCATACATTTGGCCAAACTGCTTTACTTCTTAAGATCCCCAATTAGTTGGGTGGATTGTGGGGTTTTTTTTGTTAAAATGATTCAGAATGCTTGTCTACACCCCCAGCAATGCTTTGGAAAATCCTCAAGTCCTGCTTGTAAATTAGGAATAACAGTACTTGCCTGTCTCACGTGAGAGGGCTGTGAGTCTCAATTAATTGGTGCTTATGAAATTCTCTCAGATTCTTGAAAGGTGCTGTAGAAATCTAAGATCATATTTACTGAAATGGGTTATTCAGGTGACTTAGATACAAGTGCTGAGCAAACCCAGCTGTTACTTTTAACAAGTGTGAATTATTTGAGTTGAACAGTACTTCTAATCCTCTCTGCCAGGTTATGAACTCCCTTCTTTGGATTCTTTTCCTCACCCTGCATTTTTATGCATAAATGTAAAGCAGCACTTTTCAGTAACCTAAACAGTAATACTAATTACAAGGATAGCTTCTTCTGCTGTTGACGATGCACAGAGGTCCACAGGGAGCTTCCATACTGTGTTTCACTTCCAGCCTCTGGAATCATGCCTCTCTCCCTTTCCTTTGTTTTTTCTGTTGTTGACATAATCTCTAACTCATGCACATAGACACGGAGTAGTAAAAGTTGTGGGATCAGGAGGATAGAAAATGCTGCAAACCAAAGTGGATAAAGTAGGAGCTTTTATCCAAGGCTCCTTTAGCCAAGCCTCTGTCTTGCTGTACTTGACATTCAGACATTTAAAATGATTTTTCAGAGAGTTAAAATGTAGACCATATCAGTTCAAGAGGAAGAAGATGCGCCAGGATTCTTGACTGCATTGTACTGTAGGTTCTTGTTCTCTCCAGTTCAAGGCTCTTCATTCCAGTAGCTTGCACTGAGACCAAGCCAGTTCTTCAGACTCCAGTGTCATGAGTGCTGATGTCTTCACTCCATGTTTGCACTCAGATAAAAGCGTGAACACCACTCCTATCAAATTCAGCGGGATTTGGATGAAGTCTTTTATTTTCAGTAATCCTCTTTTTTTTTCCTTTCTGTCTCTCCTCTTCCGTCTCCCTCAGCATCTCTCCCCCTTTCTGAGTTTTCATCTGGATTTCATCATTCATGGGGCAAGCATGCTCTGTTCTGCAGCACCTGCCATTTAGCCACACCACCAAATGTCACCCTTCCCAACACATCTCTACCTCTCCCAGCTAAAAATGAACCTCTCGTCTTTCATATCCCAGCTCTTTTAGGCTGCTGATTGTCAGGTAAGCTTCTGTCTGCCTGCTGTTTAATCTGTTTATTGCTCTGTCTGATCCTCACCAGCTGCATCCTTATTCTCCATATTCTCCTGAGATTTTGAGCTTTTTTACTGCCAGGTCCAGAAGGACAGCAGCGTGTTTTTTCTTGCACCTTGGGCTGTAGCAACTATTGGAAAACATCATGCAAGAGCAATTGTGCCAGCATACCCATGATTATGTAGGCACAGGCAAAAGAGTGCTTTTCCCAAGAGGCCTTCTAATTCTTTGCCGAATGAAATGAATATGAAAGAAGGTGCAAGTCTTTTTGTTTAATTTTTTGTTTCATTGTGTTTCCTTCCTTGCTAGTGTAATGGCCTCCATAAACAGGCTTAAGCTAGTATACAAAAATCACACTTCTTACTAACTGATACTATTTAACATGTTTCAAGCATAGAAACCAGCAGTGTCTGGTTTGAGTGGGTATCTGGCAATTGCATCTCTAGTAGGGTGGTACATGAGTTGAGAAAGAGTATGCGTACAGCTTGTGTTTGTACTCTTATAGTTACCCAACTAACTAGTTACCCAACTAACTAGTGGCTTTGCTGTTATTGATAGCTGCTCTTTGCTTTTCTGGTGATTTGGTTGACACAGTAACCACCCTTGATGATAGTGGCACTTCAGTCATGGCTGTTGTTGCACAAAGTATGATGAGACAGGCTTACATGCACAATGTTTTTTAGCAGGGTCCATAGCTGATAGCATACATCAGCTCTAACAAGTGTACTTGAGGAGTGAATGAAAAACAGAGAGAGAAAAGGGAGGGGGAAAACTCTCTCCAGGGACCAGTCAGGAAGGGCAGCAATGAGGTCCCACATTCTCATAGCGGGTGCAAGGCCATGAGAGCAACAGTACAAGCGTAACAGCATGAGAACAACAAAGGAAAAAAGAATGAGAATAGCAGCATGGGAACAATACAGGGAAAATACTGCCACTGACACTCTGGAAAAGCACTGCCTCGACAGCTTAAGTGAAGGGTTATAGAGCTGCAAATAGCAGACCCTTGGCATTACTAAGGCTAAAGCACTAATGTGTCTGAGGCCTTCTGTAGCACTGTGAATGTTCTGCTTTGTTTCCCCATCCTCTTGCCCCCTAGTCTATAATCCATCTTTTCTGATTTCCTGGTTGGGGAATCCCCAAGTAAGAAGGGCAAGGTGCAGCATTCCTGTAAATCTGATGTCTGGGCAGCTTCAGCCTTCTGGTAAGGGCTTCAGTTTAGCTGTTAAAAAAAAAAAAAAAAAAAAAAAAAAGTTACCTCTGCTATGAAACAGTGCATCCCAGATTTATCCAAGTCCCATAACTAGTAGCTATCTGCATTTCTAAAGCACCAGTGAGTGTGTCACACTGCATCATTAATAATCACTGCCAGGACAATGGAACCTGGTCAGCTATTCATTTCTTCATTACAGTTCAATGGGTTAGTCCTTCCCCGTGGTATTCACAGGGAAAGTGTCCGTATTATACATTACATGGAGACATGGGGGAGTAAAGATTTGTAGCCAGGATTTTCAAAGGGAACTAAGTGGATTAGGTACTCAAATACCCTAGAATTTCAGTGGCTTGGGCTCTTTTAACAACTCAAGACAAAGCTATTGAGGAACAACTGGTAGCTTTATGATATAATCATATTTAATATGATTCACTCTCATTTATGTTCTTGTCTCTGAGTCTACCAGTCCCAAGAACTGGATTCTCTGTCCTAGTTCTCTCTGTGTCCTTCCATACACCTGTCTGCACCTTCCTAGTGTCTGATCACATTTGTCTCCTCATGCTTGGTGTCATCTCTCCAGTGACTAATTTTCTCTGGCTCTCCTCCTGCACCCTCACCTTTACTTAGGAAGGCCAGAAATGTTCATCTGCATGTGGCATCCAGGGCTCTTGCACTAAGCACTTCCTTTGCACTGTAACATCTTTGTTTCCCCATCAAGAAGCATAATACCCTCCTTGCGTTCAGGTGAGGAAGAAAAGCAAAACCAGTAAACAGGCACAGTAATTATATCTGATGCCTAGGCTCTGGAGAGGAAATTGGGAGATAAATTAAAAGTTGGTCCCATTGGAAGGTTCCCCAATGGATATCGATCAGGCTCAGGTGAACTAGAAACAGTCCAAGGAGAATTTATTAATTAGAAGCTGACAACCAATTGTTTCTTCCTCTCTCTGTTTCGAGGTTGTAGTTTTTGTTTGCCTGCTTCTCTGATAGAGGCAGCAGGTAAATTCCTTTAACTGTACTCCTTTGTCTATGTCCAAGGGGCAGCGGAGTGGAAGCACAAAGGCTGGCAAAGCTCATTAAAGTCAGGAGCACAGAAATGGAGTGCAGGTCTTGCCATTGCTTTCCCCAGAGATGCTTAGGGTTGCTCTGTATTCCCTTCTGAGACCCTGACCTCTTGTCCTTCAGATTACACAGCTGGTTAGCTGAAACCTTTGCTCTTGGATTTCTAACTCTGGCACAGACAGCATTCCTATGGAAAACACACGTATCTCTACTGTGGAGAGGAGGGAGGCAAAGAGGCACAGATAACCCTCAGAGGCATTTATCTGCCTTGTCAGCAGATCTAGCTAGGAATTCAGAGGGAGAAAGGGTATTTTTCCCTGACTGCAGAAGCCACCTGTGGTTTTAAAGTAAGTTATCAGTTTGCCTCTTACCATTGTTTTAACAGTTTAGTACTGTTAATAGATTCCAATACAGCTGAAATCTAAAGGAATTAGGGACCCAATTCTGAATATAATCCTGCTCAGGGTAACACAGAAACACTCCTGCACATAGGTACATACTCTTCCGTGAACATCTTAAAAACTCAAAGGAAGCTTCAAATCTTAGGCAATGTCAAATGCAAAGTTAGCAAACACAAGCTTGAGTCTTCTCTTGAGTATACAATAAAATCTTTAAATGCATCTCCTCATACTACTTTTTACCCAGCAGTTCTGTCTCAGGACAGTGCACAGAATAGATGGAGCTTTACGCATAAGCAGCTAGTCAATATTTTATTTCCTTCTTATTGTTTGGCATATGGCTCCAGGCTTTATTTGCTGGACACAATTCAAACCCCACTCTGTGTGATGGTTTAACCCTAGCCAGCAACTAAACACCACACAGCTGCTCACTCACGCCCTCACGCTCCGGTGGGATGGAGGAGAGAATCGGAAAAGTGAGAAAACTCGTGGGCTCAGATAAGAACAGTTTAATAATTGAAATAAAATAAAGTAAAATAGTAATAATAATAATAATAATAATAAAAGAATATACAAAGCAAGTGATGCACGATGCAATTGCTCACCACCCGCTGACTGATGCCCAGCCGGTCCCCGAGCAGTGGTCACTGCCACCCCGGCCAATTCCCCGCAGCTTATATACTGAGCATGACGTCATATGGTGTGGAATACCCCATTGGCCACTTTGGGTCAGCTGTCCTGGCTATGCTCCCTCCCAGCTTCTTCTGCACCTCCTCGCTGGCAGAGCATGGGAAGCTGAAAATTCCTTGACTAGTGTAAGCACTACTTAGCAACAACTAAAACATCAGTGTGTTATCAACATTATTCTCATACTAAATCCAAAACGCAGCACTATACCAGCTACTAGGAAGAAAATTAACTCTATCCCAGCTGAAACCAGGATACTCTGGGGACAAAATTATTAATTTTCTCACAGACTTTTTTGTGGCACACATCACTACAATGGCTAGCTGCTGTATAAACATTAACTTAGTACTACAACATCTCTGGTTGATGAGGGCATAGTATTGTATTGGGTTCCTGTTTGGGAAACTGAGGCAGAGACATTGCAGTAGGGAGCTTTGAAGCACTTCACACATTTAAACAACAGCTCCCATCTTTGGTTGTTGTAGATAGGTATGTTCAGGATGTCTGTAAATCACAGCCCAGGCCTCAAGTCAGGAATCAAGAAAACAGGGCATACTCAGTTGAGTGACCTTTCATGGTACCTGGTTTAAGTGTCTTGCTTAAACCAAGACATTTGTACAAATGACATTTGTATTAGCAGGCAGGAGAAAATCCATCCCTCTAGATATTCAGCTACATTAATCTTGAGGCCCACCTCTTCTTTCCTCTCATTCCTTGCCTCATTTGCTGTACACCTTCCCATCTTGGCAATAAATGAGTAGAGATCCTAAAGACAACATCCTCTTCCAGTATAACCTCCTGTTCCGCTGAAGAATAGATCTGCCTTGTGCAATATGTAAGTCAGTCGGTCTTCCATCGGCAAATAGTATGTGATAGGATAAGAAAGGAACAGATCACCAGAAATATGTTCAAAGGAACTGGATTTACTAGGTCTTCATGTTAAATTTGCACCTGCTATTTCCTGTCTTCTAAATACATGACTTATCAGTATCTGCAATTTTTTCAATGCCTTGCTTCTCTTATGTATGTGTCTCTGCATGTGTTTAAAAAAAAAAAGGCAAATGGAAACTTCAGAAATTCTGTCACGTGAGTTCAGATTAATTCCTAGGTGATTCATCAGTAACGTGGGAACATTATAAATGCTGTGTAGACCTCTACTACCTGGGTTGTGGGAGTAACTGATAGCAGAAGTACATAGTTATCTTCCTTGTAGGTCAGCATACAGAGGGGAATGAGGCGAACATTTTGCATCTGGGTTTTACAAATGTGTGCTAACAACAAGAGATAGTGAGACTCTTGAATCCTGGATTATAGTCTGGGCTCTGAAAGGGAATTTATGCTACTGGGCACAGACTTTTCTGCCTTTTCTCCCCAGAGTGATCCTAAGTGCCCTCTTCTCTATAGTTTATCTGCATACTCTATCTCCTCTAACGTTGCTAAGCTCATACCCTTAGGAGGTGTGAATGCAAACCCGGACAATACAAGGTTGCTACTGAAATGTCAAAATTCTGTAACAGCTTTACAGCTTAACGTAAGGGATATGATAATTTTTTTGTCGTTTATTGATGTAGGGAAAGGTGCCTTGTATAGATAGTATAATACTGACTGATATTTGCTGCTGAATTTGAAGAAAAAATAGCAAATAAACTGCTTTCCCCTATTTCTTCTCTCTTAAAATAAAATCTGCAAAACTCCAGGAAGATTTTTCCTAGATTTATCTCCAATGGGTTAGTAGCCGCTAGGCCAAGATGTTTCCCTATGTGATTTATATGTCTTTTCACTGGTCCTGGGAGTTAATGTTTCCCCCCTAGGTCTTGGCCATTTGTAGCACAGCTTGAAAGAATGAAATAGTGTTTTAAACTCTCCTTGCCATCTCAAAGTTGGGCTTTCAACTTTAAAAATTTATTAACTTTGGGTGAAAGGTCCTGGCTTGAAGGGTTCTGGGGAATGAGGTTCTTTATTTAGTGACAGAACTTGTGCATCATGGACAGGAACAGGAGACACTTCCCGATCACCATCTCTCCTTCCAACGTGACTTGCTCCTGAACTAGAGGTATCTGCTGTAGGGATGAATTGATAGGTATATTTTAAAGGTCTGGTCAGTCTCTCTACTCTCTAGTTTTGACGGTGGCTTTCTCTGATATAGATCCTTTTCTAGGAAGAGCTAGATGGGGATCGCTGGCATATTGCACATAGACCATTCTGCCACCATTATATTTGATAAAGTTGAGCTGAGGTCACACAGACCCTGGATGAAACGGGTTTATACCCCATCTTCAGCCTTTTGGCAGATTTATTCTCTTAGGAATTTGTTTTGCAGCCTGACAAAATATAAAGCTTGATGAAATGCAATTTTGAAATATATGTATTTGGTAAATTAATGAACTAGCACTGACTAAATGAAATTATCAAGAGCAATCAAAACTCAGAAGAGAATTTTTTTCAGGTGATTATAATGAGCTTCTCTCTTCCCATGGACAGAAAGTTCTATGTGAAATCAGTGTTTCACAGCAGAAAGATTCACTTTTAGCATCTGTAATAAGAAAATACTGTATAAAAGAAGGTACATAAGAAAATCCAGATTGTTCAGATCCATTTCACCAGTTTCTAATTTGTTGAGTTCAGATTAATACTAGAAGAACAGGATCAGACAGGGTTTTATTGATGTCCCCATGCTCCTTTTGCAGTTAGAAGGGACTGCTCCTATGGGTTCAACGTATCTGCAGCAATTTATTATTCAGTGAAAAGCTTCTCATCCTGTGCGCCTTGATAGCAAATAACAGTGAAGAACAGAAACCAGGTGGGAGACATGAAATTCTGGTGTAACTGGAACTAATACCAAAGCTTCCACTGGCTTCAGTAGAGACAAGGTTCCTCTCTGGGAGTTTAGCTTAAGCCGATGTGTTAGCAATTTACTATAGTAAAGGAGTTCATTCCACTGGTGACTTAGGGCCTGGGTGACTCTTAAGGATGTGCTCAGTTTCAGTAAGCTGGGCTCTAACTTGTGGGAACTTGGCCTCTACTTGTGGAAAACGGTGATCTGGGGGTGTCTTTCTCATGTAGACTGTGTTTTGTCCTGTGTTTTCTCAAATTGCTTGTGCAAACATAGATGCCTTGCCTTACAGTGAGGAAGATGTGTCCTCATCCTCCCCTGCAGACAATTCCTAATGTTCTCCATTCTCTTGAAAAGAGGACATGGTAAGGGCACATCAGACAGATGGGCTGATCCAAAAGACATAGTCATGAAATGGTGGCAGAGTTTTGACTTCAGTCCTCTCCTGATCGTGGCCTCATGCTTTCAGCATGTTCAGTGGAAATATGCCTGAGAATATGTCTGAATTTCTGCTGTAAAGCTCAGTAAAAACAGAGTGCCAAATTCATCTCTGATGTAAGCCCTGTTTGACTTCAGCAAGCTTACTCTGGGGAGAGATTTGGTCCTGTGTACTTGATGTGTACTAAATGGAAAAGTGAGGTTTTCTGTTAATGCTCTCTGCTATGGTTAGGCTAGAAAAGATGCTGTAGCACTGTTTTTCCAATGAAACAAGAATACATATTTATGTATCTGCATCTCCACAGCTGCCTCTATATCTATTTATTTGTAAAATTAAAATATTAGATAATTAAAGTGGTCTTAGAACCTGAGGTAATTAGTATGCAGGCTTTTTACTCATGAACAGCAGGCTTGCATTCAGATTTTGAGGGAGAAGCCTCCTACCAGTGCTACCTAGTGCAGAGTTTGCCCCATGGTGTGGTGTTTTAACCCCGGCTGGCAACTAAGCCCCACACAGCCGCTCGCTCACTCCCCCTGGAGTGGGATGGGGGAGAGAATCGGAAGGGTAAAAGTGAGAAAACTCGTGGGTTGAGATAAAGACAGTTTCATAGGGAAAGCAAAAGCCGCGCACGCAAGCAAAGCAGAACACGGAATTCCTTCACCGCTTCCCATCGGCAGGCAGGTGTTCAGCCATCTCCAGGAAAGCAGGGCTCCATCACGTGTAATGGTGACTTGGGAAGACAAACGCCATCACTCCGAACGTCCCCCCTTCCTCCTTCTTCCCCCAGCTTTATATGCTGACCATGACGTCATATGGTATGGAATACCCCTTTGGTCAGTTGGGGTCAGCTGTCCCGGCCGTGTCCCCTCCCAACTTCTTGTGCACCCCCAGCCTCCTCGCTGGTGGGGTGGGGTGAGGAGCAGAAAAGGCCTTGGCTCTGTGTAAGCACTGCTCAGCAGTGATGAAAACATCCCTGTGTTATCATCAGCACTGTTTCCAGCACAAATCCAAAACATAGCCCCATACTAGCTACTGTGAAGAAAATTAACTCTACCTCAGCCAAAACAACACACATGGGATGTGAGTTGCATAGGTGCCCTCCCAGCACCATCCTGCATCCTCTCAGAGCCGCAGTGCTTAAGACTGCATAAGCCATCCTCTCCTCAGGGAAGGTAAGAGCAAAGATGGATATAGTTCTGTCTCTCTCATTTGAGTTAGCGTGTTTCTACCTCAGTGGAAGAACAGTAGACAAACAAGGGATTCAATCACTCACACCAGGGCTCCTGAGGAGTGACAGCATTATGGCCCTCCTGGGCTGCTTCTCTGCAAAGCCAACCACTAAGAAAAAAGGAAGAAAGGAAAGAACATGAACAAGTTTACTCTTCTCTGTGTAGCATCCTGCAAGTCTGTATAATGACATTTACTAATGCTGCCCACATATTTCTGTCTCAAAGGAGTCTGGAATAGAGATTAGACTTTGTAGGTCACCATTAAAAAACCAAAGCCCTGCTTCACAGCTCTCCACTGACTGGCTGTGATGCTGGGCAAAAAACTTCTACCCTTCTGTGCCTCATTCTGCCCCAGTGATGCCAGCTCTCCTCCAGGAAGGCTTGGATGGCTGAGAGCCATAGCATTCCTGCAGGAGAGAGGCGTCTTGGGTTTGTTCAGTGGCTGCTCTGAGTGAATCCAGAATATCACAGATTAAAGTAGGCTGAGTTCTTACTCAGAAATCCTCTCTGCCCCTCACTGACGATCTTCCTTGTGCTTCTGTGCTTCCTGGTAAAAACACAAGGTGGCACTGAGTCAGCAGGACCTCGGCTGACAGTTGCCTCTGCATTTCTTTCTATTTATACACCATTATGGCAATTTACAAGATCTCCTGTGGGTAGGCTGCAATCTCCCAGTTCTCCCATCACCTTGTGAGGACAGTGCCAGTGACCATCCTGACTCATTTATTGCAGGAGTTATTGTACAGTCACTTTATGTAATGTACTGGCAATTTTATTAGGAAATGTAGTGCCAGAGTAACCTAGCAAATTGACAGTCTCAAGGACTACATTCTTACATCAGAGTCTCTGTAAGAAAAAAATAACGATATGAGAAAATTAAAGGAAACAGGAAGCTGTCTCAAGGAATCCAGGGATCACCTGAATGGTGATCTACCATCAGGCCCAGACTCCTTATCAGTGATCACATTTCTGCTGGAGAGAGAGGCCTAAATTGCAAGACTCCATCTCAGCTCCCTGCAGGATGGATATGCCTTATGAGTTCTGCTCTTTGCTAGCAGCAAGCAATTATCAAATGAGAAATAGCAGTAGCATGGTTACAGACTATATGAAAATACAGGCTTGCGCAATCCCTACCGATGTCTTAAAACAACAGTGTCAAAGCACCAGCTACACAGTGCCCCTTTCCTCTCTACTGTCCAACTGAAGTTACATGACTGATAACATAGTTAAAACTGGGATTTGCCTTCCTCTAGGATCCGGGCCTGTTAAGCAGAGATAAGTGTACTGCTTACAATGGAAGAATGTCTGACACTTAGAGGGGAGAATTGGGCAGCAACACCTAAGGTCCATTCCTAGACTTTTTATAGTAAACCATGGGCAATACGCTTATTCCCTCAGGAATTTCCTTATGTGTGATGTGAGGATGATAAGCCCTCCTGCCCATGGACAGTAGTGTGATGACAGAGTACTGGATGATAAAAAGTTCTAGTAGATGTGGCATGCAAATAGGTGAAATATGTAATGTCATTGCATTTGGACTGTTTGATTGAAAGGGTTTGTTTGCCTGCCTGCAGGGTGAATGTCATTTTGTGTGACAAAGCTTGTGCAATATGTTACAGAGAAGACATCCCCTCATACAGAAATTTCACTCTTACTCTTTTTTTGGCATCACTGAGATGATAGGACTAAAGCACAGCAAGTTTTTTGAATGGAAGATGCTATGAAAGTATAAAAAATCTTTAATTTACCTTTCACTTATTATAGTACTGCCAGCCAAAAATCGTATTCTGTTTTCCTTTGTACAAAGCACAACAGCAATGACAAAAAATATTGTGTTATTTGTGGATCAGCTCTCTGAGCCCTCTGTTTGCAGTGGCCTCGGGCAAGTGTCTCTGGGTTCAGAGAAGCATTTGCATCCTGCCCGTTCCCCACTGCCTGTGCTTCCCCACCTTGCTCCTTGGCTCTGTGGAGATCCTTTCCCAATCCTCTGCCCACAGAACAGTTTATTTAACCTTGACTTTCTCTTATCAGCTGCATCACCCTGCTGTAGCTGCAAGACCTAAATTGTTTTCCATTGTCCGTGAGCTGAATGGGGCCAGGCCTTCAGAGAGCACAGGCTTGGAAGCACTTTAAATTAGGCAGTCTGAGATGGAAATGCTGCAGGTAACAAGGAAAAGTAAACAAGCCCCATCCTTCTCCCAAGGCCTTCTGCTCCTTAAATGCCCTGTGGCTATATGGGAGCCCCAGCCCATCTCTCAGGAGAGTTGTGCACAACGTGTAACTCTTAAATACATATTTCTGTGCAATGTGGAGTGAGAGGAGGCTGTTGCCAGTGCAGACCAGCAAGGTCCTCCTCTGTGACCTGTAATGTCCAAGTTCTCTCCTTACTGCCATGCCATTATTCTGCAACATCCCTTGCTCTTAAACTCTTGGGCCCCAAGTGTGGAACTACACATGTAATTCGGGCACAGTCCCACTGCACCCCCAAGTACTGTGGGGTTTCCCTAGTCTGAACTTGTGTGTGATCAGTCCTTTCAAAAACCCGATGGGACCAAGCCTGCTTGCCCCATCTGTGGTGAGCTGAGGCACGGGAAGCAGAGGACAGGCTCAATGACAAGTGCATTGACCACCAGACACAGCTGTTTTATAGATAGAGGAAAGGGAGCAATGCAGCATGGCATGTATGTGCTGCATCGAGTGGTGCTAACAGTGAAATTACAGTCAGTTTTGTCTTCCTGGGAGCAGTCCAGGGATCTGCTTGTGCATATTCATAAACTGGTGCAATAGATCTTACACGATTAAGGCTACACTTGTAGCGTGTATCTGGAATGTGAATGTAAGGTGCAATTGCAGCATATGCAAACATATGCAAGCTTGCTTGTATGCCAGCAGTGCAGGGTACAAAGTAGGGCAGCTGCCCAAATTTATATTTAGGACTTGTGCAATGGATGTGTGGCAGTCCATGCCATCACATCTTCACCTGGCTTACTTCTAACCAGGGCATGAAGCTGTGCTTTGCACAAAAACCACCTTGGTGAGGCCCCACCTCGAATACTGTGTTCAGTTTTGGGCCCCTCACTACAAGAAGGACATTGAGGTGCTGGAGCGTGTCCAGAGGAGGGCAACGAAGCTGGCGAAGGGTCTGGAGAGCAAGTCTTACGAGGAG
>JAYKAV010001234.1:1082380-1167197 GCA_035582835.1 Phoebastria nigripes | reverse complement strand
GGTGGAGTCACCATCCCTGGAAGTATTTAAAAGACGTGTAGATGAGGCGCTTAGGGACATGGTTTAGTGGGCATGGTGGTGTTGGGTTGATGGTTGGACTTGGTGATCTTAGAGGTCTTTTCCAACCTTAATGATTCTATGATTCTAAAAACAGTTTGCCTTGACGTTGGAAAAAGCCCAAAGAGGAAGGGATTGCAGCTTGTCCTGAAAATTTTCCTTTGCTTTCTGGCCTGTCCTCAGTCACAGGAGCACATACCTGTTCCTTCAAGTGGAACTGCGTGCCTTTACTCACACTTTCACTGCAGTCTTGTGTGGTAATTAAATGACTGGGGTCCCCTGGGACTGCAGATTGAATGCAAAGAGAGATTATGTCTTTTATGTCTTTGATTATCTTTTTTGCATTTGGATTTCAAGTTTCCATTCATTTTGCAAGTGGTTTTTGAGCATAAGTGTGTTTTCGGTGTCAGTTATCACCGAGTTCAACATGGTCCGTAAGAAACTGGGATGAATTATGTGAGAAGAGTTTACCTGGCTGCACAAATGTTCTTGGACATCAGAAGGAGCTGCCCTCCATCTTCCCACGTATTTATTCAACATGTGAGCTGCAGATGAAAAATAATTATTTAATTAATATTGGAAATAGGAGCATAGGAGCATAGGAGGCCCATGAAAGGACTGATGGCAGAACTGTGCTCATGGGAACTCCATGCAGAATGTTCCAAGCACAGTATTCTCACTAGGGTTACAGGATATGTAATAATGTGGAGCTGGTAACACTGGTCTCTCCAATGGAGGGCACATGGCTTAAAATGTCAGGAGCAGAGTTGGGAAGATGATGAATTTACTGGTTCTGTGGCTCAACCAAAAACCACTAAAATTGAAATTCTTGATTTGTGGGAGCCAAACAACATTTTTCTTTAGTTTTCAGCTTATTTGTCCATTTCTCCTGGGTTGTTTTTTCTACCCTTTCTTTTTTACTTCAAATCAATTTCTTAAGCAAAAAATATTTTAAAGCAATAAGGAAACGTTTTGTACAAAAAGATATAAAAATGAACTGTTTTGACATTTTGAAAACTCTCCCCTGATTTTCTGCAAATACTGCTCGGCAAATTCAGTGCAGCCTCATCAATAGCTTTATTCTCTTAATCTTCTGCTAAAATACTATTTTGTGAAAATTTACTGTCTGACAAGAAAAATAGTGACATATTTCTTCTGGGAAGGCAGAAATTATGACTATTTGCGAGGACTTCTGGCCCCTTCCCCTGCCTGCCAGTGGCATTTTGTGTGGTCCTAGAAGGTCACTGCACTTCTCTGCTTGTTTCCTCTTTCTCTGGATGGCAAGTTCTTAGTCAAGTAATGCTACTCAATGTGTATCCATCCAGCACAGCTTAGCGAGGGGAACTGATGCTGATTGTGATTCTGGGTGTTATTTTGATAATAATTTCTATTACAACTTCTGTTCATGCAGTGAACAGGTTGTGGCATGTGGTTCCAGGTTGAGGAAATGGATTTCATTTTAGAAAATATAACGGAACTTCATCTGCATGAAATCCTAATTGCATCCTTTGGCTTTACTTTAAGCAAGAGAAGCAAATTACAACCAAAGCGAATGCTATATATATTTAGAAATTGCAAATACCTTTCCATTTTAAGCCAAACACTGGGAAGTGTTTGTTCATCTTCTTTTATTACTGTGTCTCATACTACATAAAGGATACCGTGTTGGACCTCCCACCTTCAAATCCAGCCCAGTCCAGCCTGCCTCACCCTGCCCCTTCAGACTCTTCAAGGTCAGATGGGCAGTTTGGACTCCTGGTTTTGCACTAGCATAGCAATCTTTTCTGAGGATCTGTGAGCACTGGATAATGAGGGGCAATACTGTCAACCCTATTTCACATAGAGTGTCTTGACCCTAGAGGTAAGTGGTTTGCGGAAGATCATGCTGTGAATCAGAGTCAGAACTAGACTCCTGGACTCAGTCTGCTGTTGCACAGCTGCCCTTCATTGACAGCAACATGAGTCAGAAAGCGCCTGTGCATATGGTTCCTAAAATAACTAGTAATCAGCAAAATTCACAGCCCTTTTACTCAGTCACTTCTCTTGGAAGAGTCTTGTTAGGCCAAATTCCTTTTCTTCCCTCCATTATACAAGTGCTGCTCCATTGAAGATAATGGATTTGTTTGGGTATAACAGAGAACAAGATAACCATTGTGGTGTTCAGGAGGCATTTTATCAGTGTAAGAATTTGGCCAATTACTATTATTTAGTTACAGGCATGTTGGTGTTTTGCTAACCATAAAGGAAAGCAAATCTTTTTCATTAGAGCTAATCAACGCAACAAGCTAGTTTAAGAGAACCAATTTCAAGCTGGAAATGCAGTGTGGGAACCTTTGGATATTTCTTTATGCAGCTCCACCATGCCAAGCCACGAAACTTGAGCTAGCTCTGCGTAAGCCATCTTACGGAGCAGAAGCAGTGCAGCTATGATACTTCCACTGAGACTCATAGCCCTGCTGAGATGGTGTGTTTGGCCCAGGCAGACCATAACCTTCCAATATTAACAGAGGTTTCTGTTCTTTGTAACACCCCAGCAAACCCAAATACTTAAATTCTGGTATTTTCATCTTTTTTCCTCCTGCTGCTCGCTAATAGTAAAAAATTAAGGGTTTTGCTGATGTTATTTGAAAAGCACAGTCATATGACTAAATTGACCAACTATAGATTTACTAAAGCAGCAGTAAACCTGGATGATTTTAAAACAGTTTTTTTAAGGTTCTTCAGAACTTTCTCCAGTTATGGAAGGAGACCAAATCAAGCATATAAGTTGTACCACAGCATGCATAAAGCAGAAAGCACTTGGCATCAGCCAAGCCTATCTTGGGCCATTCCTTTAGCCTGTACAAGCTGTTGATTTGTGAAGCTGCTGCTTTGGTCTTTGTCATCCTGCCCCTGGCTTGACCTCTTGATTTAATCTGGGAGTTGTTTAGGGAGCTTTCTATCTAGCATTCTCAAAACATGGCAGGGAAAGTCTGCCTTCTATCTAGCATTTGTGCAGCTCTGAGTAAATTGCTCCTGCTTCAGCACTTCACCTGTGCTACCACTTCACTCTGAGTATCACATGTATCATCTGTTAGCTTGACTTGCAGTATCATGACTCTGACTGCTGCTGTGGTTATACTAGAGATTTACAGTGCAGTGCTGACACGCAGGGTATCAGACACCCAAGGAGCAACCCTTGCACAAGTTGTCATATCCTAGTTCAGTCTCTGACCTCAGGAACAATGCTGCCTCAGGGAGGATAACTTATTGACAGGTTCTTGACATCTGTTTCTGGAGAGATCACTATATGACCTTTCAGAACCTTTGCTTTTGACTTGTTAATAAAGTACTAATTGTTTGCTTTTTTTTGCTATGTTGTCAGTCTTTAGCTACTCTATTTTTAGGAAAAGTGTCAGAGAAAATGCTGAAGAAAAGATCATCTGTGGTGTTTACTGTTAAAAATGTAATCTTTCTTACTTTGATTTCTTTCTGTAAACAGCTGTTCTGGGCTAGGGACAACAGACATGCTTTTAATTCATTCTTTCCAGCAGGTGGTCAGCTAGAATGCAGAGCCACCTGGTGCATATGGCTAACCACACAGCCTTCAGGTGACGGTGTTTGTCATGACGGGAACTCCAGTAGCGTCTCACCTGCCCCCTTCCTATAACGGGKAGAAATTGCATGGGGAGATTTGCCCCAGACTTCTGCACAATGAAGGGGACTGAGCACCATTGGCAGTCTCATTTCCTCAGAGAGGCCTCCAGCTGAGTCCAGTGGTGATCCCCAAGCTTGTGAGTGCAGCATGGATGAGCGAGGCAGCCTGCAACGATGGCTTCTGCCCAGAGCATCCGACCCTATCCCCATAAGACCAGTCTCCATCGTCTTCTAGTCAAACTTTCAGACTACCAGCAATGCGTTTTCTTCTCTGCTGCTCATCACGTGTGAGAGGTCCTTCCTGTAAGCATTCAGAAAGCCATGTCATTATCCTCCTTTGTTCCCCACCTTACAACTCTCCTTTATCTCCTGCAAGGTGATGCAATGCTGACACCTTTGCCTGCCTTCGTGACAAATGTTTTATCCCATCACCATATGTCATTGTCCAGCTTTTGTCTTTGATCTTTAGACTAGAAGTTTCTTGAGGCAGGGAGTGGTGTCTTGCTTGGTAGAGGACAGTGGGGTCTATAGTTAATGTTCCTATATACTGTATATGATATTAAAGTACACCACGCTAAATGTTTTTAGCACAGTCCACCTACTGGTCTAGTCCACCTGAGTAATAAAAGCTGTGAGTTGCCTTACAAAACAAGCAGAAGACCTAATATTTGAGTAATGCAAACCGCATGCGCATCAGCCCAGGGAGCATGGGCATTGCTAGGAGGGAAGGGGTTAATCCAGTCTTTTTTTTTTTTTCCCTGCAGTCCCTGCTGGGTGGATGAAAATGAATCACATTTCATTCTGCTCTCAGTCAGCCAAGATTGCTCTATAATTTTGTTTTTAGTCATTCGTGACTGAGACCTTCTCTGGCAAATTTAGTCACCGAATGTTTTTGCTGTTTAGCCCCAGTCGTTTGAAATCTCGGGGGAGAGTGGGTTTCATATTGCGACAGCTGAGAGATGAGCAAGGGGAAAGCTGATGGATGTTGATAGTTCAGGCTGATGATATTCAGTATCGTTTCCATATCCCACATGGCCGGGCAGTGATAGTCAATTCATTTATTCATGATCATATACAAAGGATTTTAGTCTTCAACATCATAATAGCTTGTGACCTTAAAGGGACACAGTCAAGTACTTTTTGGGCCAGAATTTAACCTACTGTAGAAATTGCTATCTGCTGAGAGTGATATATAATAATACCTGCAACCATTGCCTTTCATCCTGCTGTCTCTACATACTACACACGCATTACTAGTGAAATGAATCTCATGACCATTAGAAGAGATGGAAGTATCATTTTCCCTTTTAACAGAAGGAGAAACTGAGGCACAAAGAGGTTAAACCACTTGCCGCATACAGAGTCAAGGACAAAATTACATGTAGGATTGAGGTCTTCTGTTCCTGTTATGAATAGGCAAGCAATGTCTTACACATGCTAAACAGTTCATTTGCATCGTTAATCCAGCCTTAGCTCTTGAAGTTTCATAAAGAATTTGAGAAAGAAAAAAAAGAATTTCCTAAAATGCAAAAGCTCCCTTTGTTGGCTGTGCTTTAGCAGCAGTTAGCAAAGAACTATTTCCACTATTTCCAGTGTTTTCTCAATGGCATTGACAATGCTTCTGATGCACGAACAGGAAACCAAATAAAACTGAGACATGAAAGTATGCCTGCTCCATTCAGAGAAAGATGGATGGGGAGAGACTCAACTGGGATGAGCCTGGAAGGCAGAGGGGGAAGGCAGGGGCATGTGCATCTACCCATGACCTTATGTGTGCAGGACACAATGGCAATCAGTCTGATGAGACACATTTTGTTCCCCGTTTTCCAAGAGGAAGTTACGAGCACCGCAGAGTCATGCAGCCTCTCTAAATGGGGTCCCGGTTCACTTGTCATGATCAGGAAATAAGTCTGTAGCAGGATTGCAAAGGGCTGTGGCTCACCTGAGACATCCAGTCGTGTTAGTGTGGTGAGACCCTATGGTTTCTGTGGAATGGTGCTGACTGTTGACAATAGGGGCTGATGGAGAAGGCATTTCCATGAAGTTAATGGCTGGCTGGTGGAGGTTAGGGCCTGAGGCCATTATTACCATTGTAAGTTCTGGAAATATAAAAATGCAGAGAGAAAAAATAAAGAAAATTGCCTTTTTATATATCAGAGAGTTTAAAGTTGAGCTGCCTGTTGCCATGGCTACAATATTCAGTTTGCAGTCTTTAGTTATTTAAGACCAAGGGCTTGATCTTGCTGAATCAGTGAACTCAATGGAAACATGTCACCCAGCCTTGGCAAGGGAAGAACAAAACCACAGAAGCGTGGTGGGACAGGAGAACCCATTCCCATCCCATTAGAGACCACATCCCCTGTGCTCAAGGAGGCTTTCTGAGGTGCAGGAGCAGTGTCTCTGCGAGGAGGTGGGAACAGATGCAGGCAGTTCCTCCTGAGTTCGCAGGCCAGGATGCTCCACACCATTTCTGAGTTCCTCATGGTACAGCATGGGCATCTTTGGAATGGAAATGATTGGGAGTAGGGCTGATAACCCCTGTTTGTAAACTACCAGCAACTACATAAATATATCGACTATATTAGTAATTTTTAAGATCAAGATTTCTTAAAAGGAGTCATAATTTTTCACTGGCAGTTAGGCATGTCTCAGGTGTTCACCTTATTCCCAGAATGGGCTTTTCATGGTTCATCTAGCAATGACATTGTTTGTGTTTATGATGGAGAACTGAAGTTTTCCCAGTTGGATGTTCAAATTCCTGTTAAACTGGATTAGGATCCGTTAAAGATCCCTGTCTACTTGGCTTCATCTGTGACGTCAAATGAGACCACGGTGGAGTACCAAGAAAATGAAACCAGTGGGGTTTTTTTCCCCATCTTTGGTTCTCTTCCAGTGGATTCCCGGGGGACATGCTACCAAACAACATCTTGTGTTGTGAAGCACTGTCTTACAAAAAAGTGGGTCCCGGCTATGTGCCTTGGTGCCATTCTTCTGTTTCTCCACTTGCCAAAGAACCAGAAGGATTTCACAATCTTTAGAGAAGGAAACAGGAAATGAAAGTACAAAATCAAATTCTCCAGGTCAGAGACAGCACAGTGTGCATGTCCTCTGTAGCAGGCTGCCGCAGCCTCACAAAGTAGATGCCTTTCTTTACAGACAACAAGTATGTTATAGGTTTAGATGCAATACTGAGAAACACAAATGCCTCAGTTGCAGAACTGACTACCACATCAGAATCTGAGGTGAAAATGTATGGATATGATTCTCCGAGTTGTGTCTGTCTCCTAAAGTATATCTATCTGTCTGTCTGTGTGAACACATTATCTTACAATTGAACACAGTAGCTTAGTATTTACTACAATGCTGCCATGTCCCAAAGCTGCATTGCAATGCCCAGGATTTGTCTGTGGATCCCTGTCCCCAAAATTCATCTTGCAGGCTGATCCTAGGGATATTCAAATGGTTCCCTACATCTGTAGGTTGGCTGTTTCCCTGCCTTTCTGATATATTATACGCATTCCTTATTGCCTCAAGAATAATGATGGTCATATGTCCCCTTTGAGACATCTGGTTCGTATGTGCTGTGGTCACTGGCTTTTCCTGCTCACCAGATGGGAGGTAGAGCACTCCCCAGATCAGCCTCAGAGCTTCTGCTACCCCCAAGTGAGACTAGATAAGAGTGCCCCATATTGAGACAGAGACAGGAGAGTTTTATCAGGGAGGAACATGAACCAAATGAAAGCTTTGGGATTTCACTTCAAAAGGAAGATGCCATTAGCAGCCCCCTTTGTGTTTGGCTGCATGGGTGGGCAGGTGTTTTATTAATGTCCTGAGCAAGCAACAGGGAATAGCTGCCTGCATGTGGTTAGTAAACAGCACAGGGAGACTATATTAGTGTGACATTAAAGGATTCAGGAGGGAAAAGGGAGATTTCCAGAAAAGTTAAACACACCCAGATGACCAAGGAGAGGTCTTGTCTCCTCAGGGAGAGCTACACTAGTGTCATCAAAAACTCTGGATGATGAGGAGGGAGAGGTCTCTCCAAGAGCTAGCCACATCCTATTCACCACCAGCATCACTCCGTGCTTCCTCCCAGCTCCTCTCCCAACTACAGAGCCCTTACACACCTTTAGCCTCTTTCCACAGTGGAAACTGTGCCGAGTGTCCCCTTTGGTGATAACGTGAAATATGATCCAAGTTTCCAGTTTAGAGCTGAAAGGAAGACTCAGATTACAAGCAGAGCACCCCACACCCTGTGGAAGAACAGGGAGTTGCTCACACTTCCTTCCTCCTCCTGTGAGGATGCTTTCCAGGGTGTGTTACCAGCAGTTCCCAGCATTTCTGTTATCATTTCTCTGTCCGCTTCCCAATGATGCAGGATCCATTTGAAGAAATAAGTGTTCTAGGAAGTAGGGAAGGGATGATTTCCCCATTCATTAAATCAAAACAACTTGTATTGGGAAATATTGAATTTTTACTTGAGATGGATGATGCAATTGAACTTCCTTTTATAAATGAGTTATTTTTTGTTGACTGCTGCTGCCATTGTGTGTGAATCTTAAGACTTACAAACTGCTAGATAATATTGGTTAGACCTACATATGGTAGTGAGAAGGGTTGTCGAGATTCCCTGGGAGAGGTCTTTTTCCTGCGTCAGCTCTGCCCCTCTCCTAGAGGCTTTCTACCAGGGAAGATAAGTTTCATTACAGATCACTCTGCTGTGTGCTGTGTGGACTGATGTTTGCTGGAGGCTCAACTGTTTTGGCTGTTCGTGGCTCAACTCTTTTGTGGGTCACAAGCAGGGGCACAGTCATCCCTTCATCACCGTTGTTTGCACTGTGTAAATCCGGATTTGATAAAGCAAGGTCACCTCCAAACTCACAACTGAGCAGGATGAGGCCTGGGATATTGGCCCACATAATTTCCTGTCCCTAATGCATGACTTAATATACTGCCTTTGTATATCTTGTCATATCTGCACAGGAATTTTATACAATTTACATGTTGATAGGTAATTTCTTTTCTCCTTGTGTCCCAATCCTGAATTTCCTTTTCCTCTCTCTCACCCTTCTTCTCTCCTTCCTTCTCTTTCCCTGAGCTGTCAGTACTAATGAACACAGAAACATCTTTATCTAACCCCTCACGACATCTTCTGCATCTGAACTCCCTGCTAATGGCTTATGGGAACCTTCCATTGATTGGGTTAATAAAGAATAAAATTGCCTCGTAACTGTATTTCACTTTGATTTTAAAATTATGCCCCCTATCCCATCTCTGGGGAGGAGTTGTTAACCCCTTCATTGTTCCAGTCCTGATGTGGCTACCATTGCCTTCTCTAGTTGCTACCCAGTTTGGAGCTGGGGAGGTTGGGTAAAATTAATAAAATCCCTAAAGGAAATAAGTGGAATTTCTGTGAAGATAGTGAAAATTATCTGAAGAGAAGAAATATCATGAAGGAAACTGTGCATACATTGTGAATGTTACTGAGAGAGGGTGAGAGCATGGATTACTGGGTTGCTGTATTCAACCCCCCATATTAAGAACTCAGCCCCTTTTCCATCAGACCCATATTCTTCACCTGTGTTAAAGGAAATGGAGACCGTTGCCTTCTTATGACTTCTCTATTATCTAGGTTTTGTCAAAATGTTAGAGAAATGTAAAATGTTGCCTGGCTCTGCTGCCAGCCATTGGAATTATGCTTTTCTGTGTGCATGGTTTATGCAGCATTTGTGTGGATATATATCTTGGTCTGAACTTTTTTCAAGATCTTTGTGAAGTGCACAGTGAAGATTTCCTTCCTTCTCTGTACTGCCTGCGGCCGTTGCAACAGTGAATGAATATGGACTTATTCTGGTCACCAAAACAAACTACCAAAGAGCAATCCAACTGGCAAAATTGTCTGCAGCATGTGTAGGAGTTTTAGATATCTTTGAGATCTCTTTCCTCCATCTAACTTCATTACTGCCCTCATTTCTGGTCTTTAACAACTTGTCACAATGGTAGACGGTAACAGTGACATCATTTCTTATAGTAAATGTATGTGCTTTCATCCTAAAGGGTCCAAGTATGCTTTGCCAATATGTGTGGCAATAACCATTACTCCCTGGCTGTGGAACAGCTATTTGAAAGCACTGGGAAATGTATGTGGAAGTATGAAGAAAGGAACAGCACGGTGTTCCTCTGAAATTGTTGTATAGATGAGATGAAGGAGGGATATTTCATAGTGGTGGGAAGTAATTCTCAAATATTAATCTGATCAGGGCAAACAGGATAAATACCCCATTGTGGCACAAGGGTCTTTAGTGGCAACAGTAATTAAGGACATCAGCAATTCAATTTCTTTTTAAGCATTGCTAGAAGAACAGCTCCCTTTAATTCTGTTGARGGATTGGTTCAGCACCAGCTCTGAGAGAAGAGCTCTCCCTCAGAATAATAAATACTGTTTTCTGATGCTCTCCGCCTCTTCTGCAGGTCTCTCTTCCATGGACCAGCAAGGCCCATTAGTAATTAGGTGATGAGATTTGACAAGATCACAACACAGATGGATATGGCTTCAGGTTTCTGCCTCAGTTTTCAATTATTATTTATCTGAGCAAAACAGCTCCTCTGCTACATTGTAGTGGTTCACAGGATAATTTTTCAAATGAGCGTTTTAGCTAATATCCCATAATGGCCCAGATACGCAGACTGAACCTCCTAAAAGATTTAGATGTTTATGGTATTCACCTGTAACAGCTCCAGCTCTTGGACTGATTCCACAGTAATGCCTCTTTTCAGACTGGTTCAGGGCAGACTATGACAACCATCACAACACTCATTCTTTCTGTCTCAGGAATGGGTTCCCACAGTTGATACAGATGCTTTGCCTGTCTGCTATTAATTTGCTGCAGATGGAGACCCTTCTTAGATAGCAGAGAGCTGCCTCTGCTGACAGCATTCACATCCCAAGCAGCACAGTGTCCTTGTGAAAACAATTTGTGCACATCTTTTGTCATTATTGATTGTACCCAGACTCACGCAAAAACATATCTTGAAAACAGTCTCAAGTCTTTTCTCTGCAGGTGAGTATCTTGCAGCTTGGGACATTCCCACCTACTGCTGTGAGAAAGAACAGACTCTGAGATCAGGTAACTGCTTTTCTCTGAAAGCTTGGCACAGACGTCAATACAAGCACTAAAGAATATACCATTACAGTCCTGATTTGGGCTATACTGCTCATGATTTTCTCCTGCATGTCATTTACACTCTTCTTATCCATTGCTGGTGGTGATGGGGGTATGAATCACATTACTGCAGCTGGTAATTTTAGAAACACTGCCTGGGAATGCTGCTAAATATAGAGAGGGGTGAGTAAAAGGCCTTCCTCTTATCAGGCATCAGTGTAGGTTCTTGGCATCTCATAGAAACAGGTTGTATCGTTCCTGATTTAAGGCTCTGGAGAACCTTTGATGAAGCCATGCCTGTCTGTCATAGAGCAGAAAGCTGCCTGGAGCCAGCAGTACATTAAACAGAATGAGAGGTCTCCCAGGGCCAGGCAGCACATTGGCAGTTTGTCGGGTAGGACTCTGCCGATGAGCACTGCCACTGAAGGTTTAATTTGAGATCTGCTCCATGTTATTTACAGGGCATCTTGAGGCTAAGTAGGAAGGAAGAAACACTTGCGTTTGTATCCACAAGCTGAGGGGTAAAATACACAAGCTGCAGTGGGTGGAGGAGAAGTAGAGACAGTGTAGACCTCTAGGCAGGATGCAAGAGTACAAGCCTCCCCAGCAGGAAGAATTTAAAACACCATTAAAGGCCAAATGAATAAAACTAKCATGTAGCTTATGCCTGACAGCTTGGCTATGAGGCCTTTGGTTGCCATACAAGAGATGCTGATGCAAAGATCCTTTTGGACGTCAGTAGTTGTAACTCGTGATCATAGTGACGCTCTCCCTCTCAAATGGTGGAGAGCAAGGAGGAGTTCTGCCAGTACTACTTCTGTGAAGAAAACAGGACTCTCTTATTTACTAAGATGGTCTCTTTCTAAGTGAAGAGTTTCCTGCCTGATTAGCACACTGAAACGGCTTCCTGAGCAATCAGTGTGCACCAATGCCAGCAGGAAGGTGAAGGCAGGATCTTGCAGTCAGTAGGACTGAACTGAGTGGGTGTGAGAGTAAGAATAAACTTCCAAGTGTCCCTGCAGTGCCAAAGTAATGCAGCTTTATGGGTGCAAAGCCACAGTCCTCTCTTGCTGGCAATGGGAGAGAGATTACAAAGTTTCCATGTTTACAAGCTTTGGTTTCCTCCGGGAGCAAGAAGTCACTCTGGAGTGAGTTCCTGCAAGTGTTTCTTCATCTGTCTATAAGTGAAGGTAGTTGGAGAATTATTGTTTCACCACAACTTGTATTTTTGCCTAGATTTTTTGTTTTCATTTTTCAGATTTTCCCCCTAAGACCTAAAGTACATTCCTTTGCCAAGTACAACTAAGCAAGTGTCAGCATTTTCCTAAAAAAATGGCCATTCCCAAAATGGTTTTCTGCCCCAAAAATGTCAGTGGAAACCAGTTCCATTTATACTGGCAGAAAAAAAACAAGATGCCAATATATGTCTCCATGCAAATGACATCTTGCAGCCCTGTGATAACCAAGACTTGGAACATTCTTGTACATGGAAAGGGAAAAGAAATGGTGTGTGTGTTTGTGTTCGGTGGGTGACAGACAGGAGAGCCCATACAGAAAAGACCTTGCAAGCCAGAGCAGAAGTGAGCTTTCATCTTCTTCCAAATAGAAAAGAGTTTGCATATCAACTGTAAAACAGAGGTCCAATTTCCATGCCAATACCAAATGCATGCCAGTGCAGAAGGAAATTTACAGGTCAATACAAGAGAGCTTTTCTGTGAATCACACTACAAAAAAAGGTGCTCATACTGATCTAAAAGCAAGCACTTTCTTGCCTAAATTAGCCCAGAAGAGAGCTTGCCTACCAATGGAAAAGAACCTGTCTAAAAAATCCCTTGTAGCTGCCCTAGGAGAAAAAGAATGACAGAACCAGTCTTTTCAAACCTAGACCAATTAGCAAGGTAAAAGAAAAAGTCCTATGATAATTAAAAATTAAAACCAACAAGACAACAGTGTAAAAAATGAAAGAAATGAATAAAAACAATTAGCAGAGATGAAAAAACAGGGATGGGAATGATATAAATTGAACCTATTATAAAGCACTAATGACATTCGAAAACCTAATTTTTACATTGTCAAACCATTTTGATTAAGTGTTAAACGCTGCTCTTATGAACTTGGCATATATTGTGCAAGAGCAGTAATTTCTGCCTTTATCTTTTTCGCTTTCTCTGAAAAGGTGCTTGTGTGCTGAAAGAGGCAGCGAGCGCTCACGAGTTATCAGTACTCTTTTCCCTTCCTTTGTACATGCCAGGAAGCCCCAGCCCTGCCTGATAATGGCTATCTTCATGTTCACGGGGAATGGGACCTGAGTAGGGTTGGGGGGCAATGAGGAGAGAGAGGTGAGAAATGATGAAGACGCTGGGTGCTGATGAGAAAAACAGACGTCTTTATAACTAGGAAACTTTTCTCCTTTTTTTCCCTTTTTTTCTCCTTTTTTTTTTCAAAAACGGAATAAGCAAAATAATTGAAAGAAAGAAAATTGACTTTTTATTGCTTTTTAAGTGCTTAACATGAAGTTTCATCTAGTAAAATTATTGTTATTTTTATCTTTAGCTGCGTCGTTCATGCTTCTCCTTAAAGAAGATATTTCTCCAGTTCAGGATGCCAGCTGCAAGGAGCCGCGCAGAGAATGACAATGGCCTATGCAAATACAATGCATCAGCTATAAAGCCTGTTCCAGAGCACCCACCCCTGCTGAAGCAGAGCTGCCGGCAGCACAGGATGCTGCAGGCAGGCAAGGCCTGGCCCAGAGATGTGCGGACTGGCTGAGGTTCCATTTGCTGCAACTGGGAGGTGAGAATGCTCCACACCTTGTATGAGTCCCTTAGTATTACCAGTACCACACAGCAGGGAGTGACCAGCAAGGAAAAAGAGTGCTGGGTCCACTTACACATCAGGAAGGCTCAGGGAGGCCAAATGTGGTTATTAATTCAGAATTTGTGACTCCAGATCACCACGATCCTCGTTTTCTAAAGAGTCACTTCGCTACTCCAGGCGCCCATTGCATCAGCCCTCAAGAAGCTGAATGTCTGTGTAATTGCCAGTTGCCTCATTTCAGAGCATGGGGTTGTCTTTCCTGTCCAGATCTCCTCTGCAAACTCTCACTGATCAAGACTCAGCAAGATAACATACCAGACCCTGGTAGACTTGTGCAAGGGCTTGCTACTCCAGAATTGGTCAGAAAGGTGAGAATGGAGGGAAATTTCCATTGAGAAATTAGGAATTTTCAGCAAGAAAAATAGTAATTAAAAGAATTATTTTGCTTGAAAACTGAGAAAGGGCCAGGAAAGCACTTTGTGGGTAGGAATGAGTATATGGCAATTTGGACTGTTCCTGGGTCCTGTGCACTCTTCAGCTCTGTCCGTAAGATAGTGACAGACTTGTAAATGATAGATCTGGGGTAGGTGGCAGACCAGAAGAACCCTAATCCAACATGATGGTCCACATGCAGCAGTAGGTAACAACATGCTTCTCACCAGCACCTGTAGATCAGCAAGTCACAGTAACTAGGACAGGGACATATAGGTATCATGACCAAGGGCAACGATCATATGAAAGGTGATAACACAGAAACTAAATCGGGCTCAAGAGGTGGCACGTCTGGAAATTATGGTGCAGGGAGAATCTTTCTGCTTTGGCAGGGCACAGAGTCTTTTTACAGAGACATTGCATCCCTCAGGATAAAAGATCTGATCGCATCTCAGTTGGTGCCAACCTGACATAGAAGAAAAATTATACATTACAAAATGCTAAAAGACAGCTAAAGGGAAGGAGTCAGAAGAGGGGATAGAGAAACAAAAATAAATCAGAATCACCGTAGAGAAAAGAGACTGAAGGTACAGTGAAAATATAGAAGAACTTTTGGAAGGTGAAGATTTTAGAAAGAAACAAATATTGAAGAAAAAAAGGGGGGGAATAAAAAGCCAGGACATAAAGCCAGGCAGTGTGGTCAGTGTCTTTTATATCAATTTTTAGTGCTCCTTTTCAGCTGCCCTAGGAATAGTTCATAAACCACAGCATTTATTATAGGGGTGGTGTCACACACTGCAAACCTATTTTGTGAATGTTACCACTGGGGGATCACATGTTGAACTGGCCTCCATTGCAGCTGACAGGCTCAATAAATTCAAAAAGATCAAGAAGAACGCAGGTGACAGAATGTGTTTAGAATGTGCGTGTTCTTCTATCTTTTTGTTCCACAAAGAAAGGAATGTGAATCCCCCATGCTACCAGCCACCACATTTTTATTGTGAGCCTTGTAAAATCTGATGTTAAAGCCTAAGCTCTCGGGTCATGCAATTATGTGAGTCTCTGCTTTCATTTTTTAAAATGTCAGTTTCTAACCTGTCTACCTGTGGAGAAAGACTTGGAAGCACAAACATGTACAGACTCAAAGCCAACTAATTATTGATTTTTTTTTTAATGTCTTGATGCTGGGATTCTTGATTTTGAATTTGCAGAATACAGACAATGGGCACAATGGCTTTCTTGCAGCCAGCACCAAGGCAGATGTGAAGTTCTTACCATATTCCTCCAGTTTAGAGATCTAGTATCTCAGTGAATTGCATTTTGAGAAACCTGTAGGTCTTGATGTGAGTTGTACAGTCTTGACCAACCTTTAATTTGTAGCAAGTGCCTCATAGAAGTGAGCTAATATAGCTAAAGTCTACAAAGCTTAGCCAGCTTTTATTACATGGAGATACATTCCTCATATTTAATATTTATCATATTTATCTGCTCCTTTTATTTGATGTGGCAGATTTCTGGGAGCAAGCATGCACTAAATCCCATCAAAACTGGATACAGCTCCGCGGTGCTAAGAGAACCATGATGTCGAGGATTCTGGACTGAAAAAGCCAGATTGGGGTTCCATTCAAGAATTCATTTCATGATGTAAGTGAAAGAAGGAGCTGCAATTCAGTAAGTCAGAAAGAGGGAATGCAGGCAGCTGGATCATACGTTGCACGAAAAAGAGTAGCAAGATAGTTTAAAACCCTTTCTGGTATGTTTCCAGGTGCTGCAGCCCCCCTTGATGACAGTGTAGACATAGTAAAATGTATGATTTGAAAAAAGAGGAGAACTCATATCAGAAAGAGCTGATTGCTTTGAACAAGGCCGCTAAAGCATAGCTAGGATTCCTCTGTCAGCTATCCTCTCGGCAGGTACCAGGTAGCCCTGTTGTCTCATGACAAAGAACAGTGGAAGTGAGGATTCACTGAGAGTTAGGAGGATTTAATCTCCCCTTTCTAGTTACCTCCAGCTCCTGTATTTCTGCCTTGCTGCAGGAACTTGCTGCTTGATTCTCCAGTGTTGTGCTACAGCTTGTCTCCAGCTGTGCACTAGGAATACAAATCATGCCAGTGCTGCAGCAGGGCAGAAGAGATGGGAGTATTCGGCTTGCTAAGGCTCCTCTGGGCGCTTGTGCAGATTCTCCGCTCCAGCCCTAGGAGAAGCTTCCCTCTGCAACCACAGCTGCCTGGTCATCCCTAACGTTGGATTTAATGTTCTTGGCTCCTCTGCCTAAGCAGAAACTGGAACATTACCTCTTCATAGATTTATTCTTCAAAATCTGTCACAGGACAGTTGAAGGGAGCAGAAGAAAGGCAGTGTTGTCTACCTAATAAGAAGAAAAAGGCAGCAAGGAGTCTGGGTTTATTAGCATTTCTGTCACTGACTCACTGCACAGTTTGGTATGGTTTTGTCTTTTGCTTCTTCACAGCACTCTTGTAAATATGGTGGGTGCATGTAAATAGCCTTGATATGCTTGGATGGAAGCCATGCAAGAAAGGAATTTATAAGAGCATAGCATGATACTACAGAGCGTTAGCCGAAAAACTGGAAAGACATGGCTTCCCTAGAGTCACTATGAGATATTTTCATTTGTCCTTTGGCACAGCAGCTTCAAGCCCTGACATTTAGATGTTCCTCCTGTGGCTGGCTCCTGCCGTGCTGTAAAAGGAATGTGAGAAGCGCACCCCTAGGATGGGGCAGAGTCCTGCAGAGCAGGCAGCAGTGGATTTGGAAGCAGGGAGAGAGATATTTGCACTGTTCCCAACTGAGGGGGCAGTGCAGAGACAGACATACTGCTAGAGGCCACTTCTGTTGAAGGGGAGTCTGACAGGATGAAGGTCATACAGTGAAAGGTCCCTTTGTGTTGCTGACTCAAACTTTCTCTTGGTCCCCTAATTACAGTGTTCTCCCTCTCCCAAAGTCAGGTCACAATTGTGAAGTTCATCTTTCTTTTAAAAATGTAATTACATTTCTAGTACCTCTGTTGCAGACAAAAATTTGAAAATGTAAATCCCAGTTATCCCAGTTGTTTTTTTTTTTTTAAAGAAGGGGAAAATAAGAATCATGTGACTTTCTAAAAGAAAAGACTCTCAGATCTTTGGTACCTTACTCATGACTCTTGAAGGCCTGAGACTAGCATTACTAAGTGGGTTAGTGCTACCAGTATCTCAGATTATTAAAGATAGAAACTGAAAACTAATTAGGAGTTTATGTTGTTTTTTTCTCTAATGTTCCACTCAGCTGGTCGGAGTGATACCAGCCTGTTTAATTTCCTTTCCTCCTGCTTGTCAGTTCCACTGTCTGTTTTTCATATTGGTAGCAGAAAGCTCCTGGGTTCATGACATATTTCAGGGAGGGAAGTCCTCTGCCAATATCCAGTGATTCTCCATCTTAGTTTAAATAAAATGAATAGGATATGACAAATGTTTTTTTTGCTGATGATTTCACATTTATAAAGCTTACATTTTTGCAGGTATGTAAACATTTATAGGGGACCCATTGTGCTTGAGATCCAGGCAGCCAGTTGGGGCCATTTTCTACAGCTGCTATATTAATTATCCCACTCTCTCCAGTCTCTTTTTTCTCTATCTTGCTCTTACCTTCCTTTAGACATGCTCTCTCTTTCCTACGTCTTCCCTGCAATGTTGTCTTTCTCATGCTGCCTATACTAGCCATGCCCTTTTTCCCCTGAATGCCTCCTCCCCTGCAGTTGTGGCTTCACACTGCATTGTGTGTATGCCTTTCTGCCTGCTGTGTTTCCATCTTTGCTCTTCTGCTCTACTCCTTCTCTCCTGTACCTCTCAATTTTTCTCTCTGCCTTTGTCTCCTGCTGCCTCATTCTTCTGTCTCCCAAGGGCTGCTTTCCCAAGAGAAGCTAAGTCGAATTGATCTGCCATTTAATTACCTGATGTGTTCATTGCCTGTGCCTGCTGTTTGCAAATAGGCCTGCCTGAAAGTCCCTGGGGGAGGCGAGGTTGTGTGGCAATGGGGGAGGCAGATAGATCGGCTGGCAGCAGCTCAGCCAGAAGGCAGCTTCCTCGGAAACAAAACACCTGCCAGTAACACCTGTGCTCATAAACGTTTGCTGCCACCCTTGGTCGGGGCCCAACACTCGGAGAATGAACGTGTCTATTCCATGGCATCAAACCAAGGCAGCTTTCTGGCACGTGTGAAAGCTTCTAACTAGCACTTATACCGAGCACACTATGTTCAGGTGGAGAAATGCAAGCCAAGAGGCACACACCTCTGTAATTAAGGTTATGGGCATACTGTAAGTCCTCCTTTCAGCCCAGTAGTTTCTGCTCCAGTGGGCCATGTCATTGCACCTCCCCATGGGGTGGGTGGGTCGCACAGAGGTGTGGATGAGGGAGGACCATGACTTTGTCTTCTTCTAAAACCTTTCACTCTGGAATTTCAAAGGATTTGGTCAGAATACCTAGCTCCAGCCCTTATAGTCTCCCATGCAGGCAAGTAAGGCTCCCTCTTCCCTATCTGACAGGCACCAGGAAGTCGTTGACTCATCCAAGGTCATTGCAATGATTTCTAGTTGCAGTTAAGATTACATCCATGTCTTCTGCTTCTAGACTGCAGACTCAGTCTTCTTTTCCCGAAGGGATTTAAAGAGGGACTATGGTATGAATAGTAGCAGACCCATTTAAGGGATGTCTTTGCAGAAATCCCACCTATGAATTGAGCTAGTTTGGATTTAACACCACTGAGTTGATTAAAGAATATGAAAAGATTAAACATCAAGACAATTGGTCTTGCTAGGGAGGCATAACTAAGGATTTTTGCATTGAGCATGGTGAAGATGTCCTTCCCTTTCCCCATATTTGTGCACATTTACCTAACTTGTTTGTCACAGAAGGAAAATTGTGAGCTCCATCCCTCTACAAACACCCCGGAGGCTTTGCTTCACCTCAGTGTAACAGCTGGATGAAAACCCTAGGCTCCAAAGGCTTTGCCAATTAATAGACATTTTCTCCTCTCTTTAAACACCCCATGTGACTTCTTAAGCTTTAGGCAGCAAAGCATTCATGGATAGAGCAGGCCATTCACTAGCACCAGTCACACTGATTTCTGCTGCTTTCCTAACCACTGTCCACGCTGACCCTTGCTGCTAGCAGAATGACACAAATCGTTGTTAAGAGAATAGAAACAGATTATAGTGTGTGTGTGGAGGAGTATTATGTCTGCTTCGCCTGATCAGACATAAGAAATAAAGGAATAAGTTAAAACTGAATAATAATACATAAGAAACACAGAGCCAGTCTGAATTAGCCATAGCAAGAGCTGGCCAGTTGTCTTCATTGCTTTTGTGAAGCAATTTCATTATTTTCTCTGCAGCATCTAGCTAATGGCATTGCAGACATACTCAATTAATATGGGTATGGGCCCTTCTGGTGGGCAGGGCTGCACACACAAATTCATATCCTTGTATTGTTTCTGCTGGGTTTTAGGTGCATGTATTCAACAGAAGAAATACTATCTGTCTGTTTTTTACTATCTCCCTTTCTCAGACTCCCTTTCTGTCCTTAAAGGCCTTGAGCTTTCTCTGTTTTATTCCTCTGTTCTCTTTCTCTCAGCATTCATTAAGTCAGCAAGCTCTTTTGAGAAAGAAGCTAGTTTTTCATTCTGCATGTGAAGTGTGGCCCCGGTCCTATTTGGATCCTGGAACTGCTACTGATCATCTGCAACTGTGCACGTGCTGTGCAGCAGGGAGCACAAGATGGCTGTGCAGTGATGTTTTTGTGAGCTGTGCCCATGCAGGCAAGAAGTCAGGATATATGCTTGGTAGTGGGCAAAGTCTGAGGATCCCTTTTCATTTTTCTCCTTATACTGAGGATTACATTAGAAAAAAAGATAGTGTGTGGCATAGACAAAGGCTAACTTAGGAGATGAATCTTAGGGAAGACTCTTAGGCAGCAGATGAAACACGGAGCTACGACTCCCTCTTCCTAGTAGCTGGGATAGCAGGATGGCTGCATATGTCCATCAATGCAGAGCTGGCCAGCCCTGTCCTCCCAGCTCTTCTTGCTTCTGACTTTGAGCTTTATGCACAGTATATTCTTCAGTTCAGTAAAGCACCTTGATTTGAAAAAGCATTTAAGCTGGTACCTCAGTCTCACTGAAATCAATGGGATTTAAACACGTGCTTAACCTTAATCATGTTCTCGAGTATTCTTCTGAACTGGGTCTTTTACGAGGGTATGAGTCCTTGGGAACTTGTATGAGTTTTGCCTTCTTGCATGCTGCTTGTCATATACTACTGATGGAACAATCTGTTACTCATTAATGCTGCAGATTAAGCCATTTTGCCTGAATCTGTTTTTTCAGTAGATGTTTTAACTGCTCGTCTTATATGATATATTTATTTGATTTCCAGTGCCTAGTTACAATATGACAGCAAACCTAGAGTAGGTTTAATAACTATTTATTCTGTCTCCTCAGGCATACATTGACTGCAGGAGGTGGCATGAACTCAGTGTTGGCATTAAGCTATAGCAGCGATGGCCATCCTACAAAATGAAACAGAGACACAGAGAATGAGAAATGTCCAGTTGCAAATTATCGTCACATAGATGTGAAAGACACTAATCGCTTCCACTGGAGTTTCAAGGATAGATTCCACAGAAATCTGTCAGGAAGGTTCAGGGCCCTTTCAGCTGGTAAGTGGACTATTCTTTGTATCTTTCTGGAGGAGAAAGGGTACAATCTCATGATTAAGGGAATTAGTTTATCACTGAGAACCGCTGAATGGGAGCCCCAGCTGTAGAACAGCTCAACCCTAGGGAGCTCAAATGATGTCAGTGTGTACACCGTTACCCCAGAGTTACTAGCCTGCCTGCCTGGGATGTGGCTTTGCAATTGATGAATATGTGGAAAGGATACTGGACACCGTGGAGGTGATGGCTTTGGTGGAGGCTGTTTGTCCTTCCTCCTCCTTGTGGGGATTAGGGGTTTTCTGAGCATTACCAACAGACTGGTCCCTGTTGTGAGGCACTCCACACTTGTCACTCCACACTTATCACTCCACACTTGTTTGTCACTCTGTCTGTCATGGTGTCATTCCTTTTCACACCCTGGCAGGAAGTTAGGAGGGTTTCCTTTGGCAGATGCTTTTCATGGTGGCTCCCTGGAGAGCAGTGATCCTTCTGTGCATCTGTATGCAGCTCACCTCCCATTGCCCAGTCTGTCTGTCCTCTCGGAGGTTGGACTTCTGTGTGCTCAGGACACCAGTTGTGCACTGGGGTACATGTCAAGTGAGCTACTAAAAAGTGTGTTATTCACAGTAGACCAAGGTCTGCAAAGTCAGGGGATTACTGGCTACCAAAGAACCCTTCGCTGAACTGAGAAAGAAAGATGTCTGTACAGTTGGTCCAGAGAAGTTCTGCTGCTGGACAAAGAGTAGCAGGACACACGAAAGCCTTCAAAACAGGTTTGCTGAGAGATCACAAGAAAAACTGAACAACAGAAACAAATTCACCATGGGAGCACGTCCCAATATTACAGCTTTTCTTGGAGTCTGGTTTAGTAAATCACTGTGAAAGTACAACATTCCTTGGTCCTTCCCATTGCTCTAGTGCATTCAGAGCCTAGTGCATGTGAGCTAGGGAGCTCTGCCAGTCCCATTGCAATGCCTGCCCCTTCCAGAAAATCTCTCCTGCAAGGTATTTAAAAGCAGCCATACAGCTATTAATCCAACTGTAAATCCTTTGCTGCACCTCATGCCAAGCAAGCCTCTTCTGAGGCAGGTGTCTCCCTGATTATAATCAGCAGAGAGGATACAGGCGTGGCTGAGAGCCGAAGGATACAACCTTTCTGTCCGATCACAGATGGCAAGGACTGTCTTTCACCATTGTGGCTTAGGGAAAAACCATCCCTCTGGATGCTCAAGAACAGTTATGGGAACAGCTGCTCTGGGCACCATGTGAGAGGAAAGGCCAGAGCCATTTCAAGTGTTTTATCATGCTCTCACCATGCCGGGCCCCCCACGGAGGCAGAGCCCTGACAGTTTCGTATTCATTGTCTTGTAGAAAGAAGGTTAACAATAGGACGGTGGCTGTTTGCAAGGGCTCAGGAATCAATTAGTGGTTTGCTTAGCACTGTTTAGGTGCTAAAAGAAATTAACTTTAGGGCAAGAGCTGCCTTGTGAAAGGACCGTTAGCTATTTCAGTAAGCAGTGGTACTACGTATTCTTAATATTCTTTCTCTACTGAGCATTGCTAAGGTATAGGAATGAATGAAGAATTCAAACACCATTCGTGATTTCTTAACTGTGTTGTAAGATACAAAATAGAGATATAAAACTGGCCCACGGCAAGCTCCTCTTCACTTTGCTTTAGTCATGATGATTTTGCTTCATCTAGCTCTGAGGCTGACTGGGAGACTGTTTCAGCACCAAATGTTGTTGCCCTGGTGTTCATGGTACAGAAGATTTTAGGAGACAGGCACCATCAAACTTCGCATTCCCCTTCATTTGGATTGAATTTGTGATGGCCACAAAAAAATCCAGTGGCTTTTGATCCTGAATAAAGATGACAAGAGTTTATCTGCCACTTTCCTCTGTGTCTTAAGACATCCAAAATTCCAGTGTTGTGAGCTCTGATTTAGATTTCTGGCAGCACAACACATGAATTAGATAACTTGTTCTTCTTCCTAATACAATTAGATAATTTTGTGCTGTTTCACCAACCTCTTCTTGTGTGACTTAGGTGACAAGTCTGTGTGTCTGGGACAGGTTTAATGCCTACCCGCCCACAGGTTCCTCTTAAGCTGTCATTCTACACTGTCATTTTACCAGTTCCCACCTGAGACAGTGACTGCAGTGGTGTGCACTTAGTCTGACTTTCAGCTTGAACTGCTTCCAGCATTGCTGCTTTACCTGATTTTTTATGGTAACTTACAGGCGATCTCACAAATGTTAGAGGAGACTAAAAGGAGGCTGTAAGAGCAGCTGGCCCTGACTGATTATGTTTAACCTTAAGGGAATCTGTCTGTGATAAACTTGCTTTTACAGTGGGGGAGGGATGTTTTACCAAAGATGAGAGCTGTTCCCATGCTGTCAGCTCCCAAACAMCTGAAGATCTATGCTTAACACTGCAGAGAGAAGGGGGAGGATATTTCCTTTGGCCTGCCTGTGTCGCCGTTTCAACACACCCAAAAGTCATGTCTGCAGGTGACCCACCAAATCCTCAATATGTGAAATTTAGAAGCAATAATTTGCTAAGCTCTGTTTTCCTGAAGGTCATGTTGTTATCAAAGCAGAAGTATCACTGGGAGATACAGTTCTAATTGTACACAAAGGTGATCTGATTAATTAAATTTAAAAGAGCCTTCCAATCTAAAAGGCAATAGTAGTCCTTCTTAGATGGACTGCATAATTTTGTATGCCCTGTAATGATTCTGCTGGATAATTTACACTTTCTCTGAGGATTAGCCTAGCTGATTTGGAGGACTTTACACTGGGGGCAGGAGGGGAATTACCTTAGCTGCAGAATGGAGCTGTGCTCTAGTGCCCTTAGCTGTTTTTCCATAAAGCATCAGCTTTAGCAGAGCATTTGCCACGATGCAATCTCTCACATTTTGCCACAGTGCTGAACAGCCCTCCTCTTTTTACAGGAATGTCACGTTGTCTGGGAACATGGGTTGTGTTGCACTTAATTTTGCGTCTAAGGCCAAAGTCCCAGGGAAAATTTTTCAAATAGGCCAAAAGTGATGTAGCTGCACCAGCTCTGCTGCTGTACCGTGTTGTTCTGTGAGCAGCYGTCTCTGTTCTCCCTGCAGGAGCTCTGGGGGTGCAAGTGGGCTGAAGCTCGGAGACAAGACTGCTAATGCTAGTTTCTTTGAGAAGTAGCTGGAACATGTAGCATTGTTTCCATTACTGAGTTGCTTATTAACAAGGATAAAAATCTACTATTTCTTTTTGATCTTTTCCTGCACAGATAGCTTGAAATGCTCTTTTCCAAGTACTTTCCAAGGAACTCGCCCCCTTTCTCTCTGAAGAAGCTCTTATTCTGATTATCTGTTGTAATGGAGGCTCTGTATGGGACTGCCTTAAAAGACCACTCAACAGTTTCAGAAACCACAGTTCTCTGTAGATAGTATTAGCTGCTGGTTTCCTTTAGAGTGCAGTTCAAAGCAACAGATTTGGTGTATACAGTGGCACCTGACCTGAGCACAGATTTTGTCGGAGGCTGTCTTCCATGCAGTACATTTCCCTGCTGCTTAGAACTGAYGGCAAGCTGTTACCAAAGCATCTTACTGGAGCCTTCATGATTCTGCTCCTCACTTTTACCATAAAATTCTGAGTTTTAAACAATGCAACATTTACTCAGCTGTAGGCTTTGTCTTAGAGGGGAATCTGAATGCAGTAAGGTACAGTGGGATTGGCTAATGGAGGTCTGGGCTAGAAAGAAGCTGAAGGTAGTCATATATATGCTCCAAAGCAATCCTTACATTTTCACTGTAACCAGAAAATTGATGATCTGACAATAGAGTCTGATTTCTGACCCAGTTTCGAGATCTAAGACATTCTGGACAAGTAACCAGACCTTTTTTGGGTATTCATGCAAGTAGTTCACATGAGGCTAATTACAATTGGTTGTTTTGTTCCAAACTGGAAAGGATTGAACCTCCTTGATATCACTGGAAACTTCCTATCTTGCGATTCTCTTCAAGTATTAACTTAACTTTATTTGGCTTTACATTGAGTACAACCATTTGGTGACCTCCTTCATTTCTACCACCCATTTCAAGGGGAAGATGTGGCCCTGCACAACTGCTTAAGTTGCAGTCACAGCTATACAATGTTGTCCCAAGTTACAACTCCTGCAAAGCTAATTTTGTGGTAGTACAACCAGTAAATCCACCTGACTTCCCATTGTKGCTGAAGTTGTTATTTAGGCTGTAACCTAATATTTCTGCTCCCCCAGTGACTTTTTGCTAACCAGTGTCTCTGGCTATTTAAAGAAAACGTTCCAGAGTTCTGATTTTTACAGAATTTTAGTGCCTGGGAAGTATGCCAGACTGACAGACATAGAAATGTGAGTCCTCTCTGGTTTTTTTGGACAGGTACAGCATAAGCAAACTACCATAAGCTCCTTCTCTCCACACATTGCCAGTTTGCCTCAGTCCTGAACCAGACAGATCTCTACTGAGGGGGCAAGACACCTTAGCCCTCATGGTCAATTTAAAGTGCTAGCCTGAATACCCACAAATTTGGAAATATGAGCTGATTGCCTGTTTCTTTAGTGGTGTAGGCGGCTATCCAGTAGAAGGTGGACTGAGACTGTCAGCCAGTTTCAGGTAATAAACATCTATCAGACCTTTAGTCCAACACTGATCTCTGTCAGCTTAAAATCAGGGGCGTACATGCAAAGACTTTATATCACAGTCCTCTGAGACTTGTCTCATAGCCAGCCTTGAGGCTTTTACAGAGCTCCCTAATCGTCTTTTGCTGTCTTGGAAATCTGTATTTCTACTAATGAGCCAACTATTGGAAAACATGGCTGGACACTGCTATTGGCAGAATTRGGCTGGCTTTCACCAATTTGTCATTGTCCTGCATGGCTCTAGAGATGGCAATTTGCTGTTGCCTGCTTATATGGTAGCAAGACGCTGAGGAACTTACAGCCCATCTTTTATAGATTTAGAAAGGACTGTCAAGATGATGCAGTGTTGTCTCACACCCCCTTTTCTTATTTTATATAGAATTAGAGCCCACAAATGTGAGGAAAAACAGCCATGGCTGCAGTCAAGGCATTGTGCAAGTCTTCCTCCCACAGCTGTGCTGGTGCAACTCAAGTCTAGTTATTTTTTTTTTCCAAATGTGGGCTCCCACACTTTGTGCTAAAGCCCCTTTTCCAAATTGGTTTTCAAACATCTCCTTCTAGGTTCTGACACATAACAGCACCTGAGATGTGCTCTCACAGGCACTCTCAGTTAATACTGCAGCAATCCAGGTTAGTATTCATCTTTGTGAATGCACCTCTGCACCTCCTCATTGCTAGACCTGGATCTTTGCTAAAAGATAGTTATTACCCTTGCAGGGTGTGTAACAGCAACTCTCAGCTTGGTTAATTGAGCCAGGATGGCAGATTGAACTATTCAGCCTGGTTTATACTTGTGGTGAAGGCAGGAGAGGCAATTAGCTTAGGATAGAACAGGCAGCCTTTGCTCTTGGATTGTCTTACTAATGACTGACCTGCTATTGTCCTTTGGTCCTTTCTTTCTGCCTGCTTGGGAAGTCATCCTGCAGACACATTACCTGCAGAAGGAGACCACAGAGAGGTAATCTGACTAAAGTAATCTTGTGTGCTTCTGGAAKTGAGTCTGAAAGCAGCAATAGCAAGTATTTCAAAGCTCCTTATTGAAGTGACCTTGCTGCACATTAAGATGTACCAAAAGAGATGGACTAAAGCAATAGGATGGTTACAGGTATCTCATCGCTCTTGGTCTAGCCAAGCCTTGTAATTCTTCTTTGTTAACTAACTATAACCAGATAAAATACAAGGACCTCTGTGAAAAGCAGTTACTGTAGCAGACGAGATGACTTATGAGGGGACAGTTTCAGCAGTGTTATTAAAAACATAATTTTTTGCATTGTTCTGAAGTGAAAACATGAAAGCTACAACATAATTCTTTTGGTTTGATAAAACTGCAAGCATGGTGACAGCTGCATGTAATAATGATCATTTAACACCTTGTTAGTCCTCAGAGAACCATGCAGAATTAAAGTTGTGTTTTACCAGGCGATACGCACACAGGCAGTGGTGTGAACAATTTACAAGATAATAGTTGTACTGCTGGTACTGGCTTTAAATGTTAAGGGAATTGTGTATCTCTATTTAGGTATATATTGAGTATCTATCACTGTGGCATTTCCGGAATTGCAGTCTGTGTTAATCAGGAGGCCATTATTAAACAGCTACAAATCACAGGCACAAGTAAGCAGCCTTCCACTCAGCTTTACTTCCAGCTTAGTTTCCTGTATTTACCAAGGCTTACGCTCTGTCTGAAACTGCACAGACATATACAGAGGTACCTAGCACAGAATCGCAAGCAGAAACTAAACATGTCATTTCAATATCTAAGGACTACCGCTTCCTAAGCAGCAAGCTGAGAGACTGAGAGAGCAAGCAGTAAAAGGGAGAGAGAGAGATGAAAGGATGGAAAGGGAAAAAACTAAGGAGGGGTACCAGTTAAAAGAGGATAGATAATCACATAGAGGAAGAAGCAAAAGAGAAGCTGAATGTTTAAGTGAGGCAGGGAGAGAAGGATGGATGAAGAAGGATTGGAAGGTGAAAAATGGGAATGAAGAATTTCCAGAGGTAAAATTGAAATAGAAAAGCATACAACAAAAGGAGAGTTTCATTAAAAAGAAAGAAGGGAATTATTACAAGGCAGGCACAGAATGAGCATCTGCTGTAAAGAAAGCCCATGACTGGAATATTGCAAAGAGAACAATGAGGTGACCCATGGCCAACAATTTGCACTGTTTCTCATTAATCCTGAGATACTAATAGCTACCTTCCCCAAATCTCCTCTTTCCTGGGGTACCCTTTCTTTTTGAAATGTTCGCTTCAAATACAGAATTGAGGCAGTTTCACCAACAGGGACTACATCCCTGCTGTGTTGAGCTTTCAGGTTGAGTTGACTGTTCCAGTCAAGTCTGAATCTTTATCAGTCAACACCAGGCTCTTCCTTTAATGTATGTTACCTGCTTTCCTATTATTGTTATTGTTATTATTATTACTACTACCACTTTGTTCTAGAAGTTCATTCAGACCTTGATCATGGTCAAATTCAACTGTGATAATCATTGTCAAAAAATCTTCATGTAGTAATAAGCAAAGGAAATAATGTTATTCCTCAGTCCAACCAAAAGATTATTTGAAAAATGTACTTTTCATCAGGAAACTTCCATTTACTGAAGCTGTTCCTGGAAATTTTTGAATCAGCCAAGGAGACAAGATGGACACGTAGCAGCTCACTAAAGCTGAGCTTTATCTGGAAGACTCTGTTGTTGACATCACTGCAGTGTCAGACAACCATGCAGTCTGATGGCTACAGGCAAAAAGAAAATTGGGCTTGTATCCCTTGAGAAAGATCATCTCAGATAGCACAGTGCCTCCTAATATATTGTTGAGGCATTAAAGGAAGAGTGCCTCCTATGGACTTACCGCCTCCACAGCTGTAGGGGTTTTTTGAGCAACCATACTTAGAGGACTGTCTTGCAAAGGCTGATCTGCCCTAGACCTACAACTTTATAAGATCACAGTCATTGTTATATGGCTGCAGTCCATGGACAGAGGGAGCAGCCGTTTATGATGCTAGCAGATGGAGAGCCCCGAACCTACAAAAATACACGTGTGCACATATTTTAGAAGGAATGTGCTCTCTTGGAGTATGTGTTGTCTGTCTCTCATGAACTTTCTTTCTTTTGCTGCTGTATTTTCTAGTTAAGTCTTCATGGTTGTTAGGCCTCTGCTCTTTTCAGTTCTTATTGTTCCCCCCCCGACATAGCCAAACAAGGCCTCAGGTTCCGTTTTCCAAATCAGCCTCCACGAACTTGACTAGCCAGATCTCCACAGGGAACAAAGTCACATAGATTTCTGTGACAAAACCCATTGATCTGACAGGGACTGAGATAAATCTGCCTCAAAAAGTTAAAGCAATAGAAATCCGGATCCGCAATGCAAGATTTCAGTGACAAAAACAGGGAGCTGACAGGGACTCAGACAAATCCATCCATGCTGAGTGACTATGCATCCGTTCCACACACAACTGCCTGCTTAAAGAGATAGTGATGAGAGATCCCCACGCAGCATCTAACACAGCATCAGCATTTGTTAGGAGATTAGTGTCGGGAGGGAGAAATACCCAATTAAAGAGGTATTACACTGCCATTGGGGGATTGGGAGTAAGTAGCAATAATCATGCCAGCCACTGCCACAATAACAGTGCTGTGAAGGAAAAAAATGGAATGCAAAAGAGTTTGAAGAAAAAAGAGAAAGCAGAGCACATTCATGGGTTTGGAACTTTGGCAATGAAATAGCTCTAAAGAAGATAACCAGCTCAGACTCCAATTTAAAAATGTACAGGTTCAGGACAAAAAGCAGTCCACATAGCAAAATGGCAACTGCATCATTCAAGGTCCACATGTTCCTGTGGACGTAGGAGAGGTGCAGCAGAAGCAGTGACTGCAGAGTGATGGAAGCTGGTGCTCAGTACAGGCTATCAGTGCATTTATACTGCCACTTATCACAGACTGCTTAAGACATAATAACATCAGAGCATGAGAAATGCCTTCCTGGAGCAAACCAATGGTCCATCTGGTCAAATGTTCTGTCTCCCACATAGCAAAAGGACATGCTCTTCAGGGGGAGCCTATAAGCCTTGGCACTTTATGCTGTTTTCCCGCAGCATTCAGAAATGTTGGATCAGGGGTGCTAGAGGATACAGCCCTGTCCAGTTTTCAGTATCTACTTGTGGATCTGTTCTTGAATTTGTCTAGTAACTTTTGAATCTTATGGTTTTTTTTTCATTAAATCTTTTTTTCATTAAAAAAAAAAGAAGGAAGGATTAAGAAGGGGACCTGTGGCTAGAGTAGTAGCGTCATGCTTGGAAAACTCCAGCTCCATTCCCTGCTATGTTGTAGACAAGGTGCTGAGAGTGAGGCTTTTAGATACTTACACATGACAATTTTCAGAAACAAACAGTGTCTAATTCCCATTGAAATCAATCAAAAGGAAATAGACTCCTCAGGGCTTTTCAGTTCAGCGATTTGAATTGCAGTTATGCCTTTCATGTGTTTGAAAAGTGTATCAGTCAACTCTGCATCCATAGGTTTCTTAAGGACCTTTAAAAACTTGCCTTTAGTCTCTGTGCCCTAACTTCCAAGTTGTAAAGAGAGGATTAGAGCTGCCCATCTCAGGGAGGCGTGATAAGGAGAAACATGTTAGAGACCATGAAGGGTTCATCTGCTAAGGCAAAGGAAGGACATGTAAGGTCCTGAACCATCTAAYGAAGACAGAGGACAGTCAGAGGTTCACATTTGCCAGAGGCACTCAACTGTAGATGAGCCAGTGAAATGGGCAACTGACCTTTCCACACACTCACAGAGAAGTCCTGCACACATGACAATCATGGTTGGAGGGGAAAGGAGCTGTGGAGGTGACCAGTGAAATGTAGCCCCAAGGATGCTGCAGACAACTCTCTCTCTCTCTCTGTTTCTGTCTGTCTTTGAGTCTGAAATGTACCAGCTATGCTGAATCCATCAAATGACCACTGCCTGATGTGGGGTCAGCTGTTTCACCTCAACATGCTCCCCAACTAAATGGACTGCACGAATGCCATGTGGTCTTTACAAACTTCTGCATGACCTGCATCAGCTCCTGTGCTAGTGCTGGCTGACCTCAGACTTCTGAGGTTGAATAGAAGCCGGTAGCAGAAGGCTGCCATGTTAGTCAAGGTGCTGACTCCACATCCTCCAATGATAAAGCACTTGCAACAGTTGTCACAAAAATTGTCACTAACTAGAAAATCCTTGTTTGCACATGCTTGCAGTGGAACATGTCAGGGAGATGCTGCCTGTGTGGATTTCTCTCTGATTGCCCCTACCAAAATCACAGGGATTTATCTTGCTTGTTTGCCTTCTCACTTTCTGTTCTATCTGCTAACCATTCCAACTGCCCATCTGGTTTCAGGTTGCTCATCAGTTTTCTTGCCTAGGAACATGAAACAACAAAAGCACTTCATGCGCTGAAGTAGTTTTTCTGGAAGGGATAAAACAGTGCTGCAGCCCGGTACTCTATTTACAGCTTAGAGCTCAGCGTCCCGTTGTTGTTACTGTAAGCACCAATCTTTTCAGATGTGATGCGCACAATGGCAAAATGAGAATGGTTTTGATGTAGTGATTTGCCTTTTAGAGAGCATACGGTGTCGGTTAAGGCAGCATAACCCGCAGACCAGAACACTCTTACGGGATGAGTGTTACACCGTTACACTTCTGGCTTGCCAAATGCTAGCTGAGTCTGGGCCAAGTTGCTGAACGAGTGATAGTTTTTCACTTTTGTCTTCCTGGCAGGTTTCAGTGCTAACTGTTTTAAGCACCTTGGTGACCTTAGACACAGACAGATCTAATGACTGCATAGAAATGCAATCGATGCACGTGTAACTGAGAGGTAGTGACATCATGTGTTGCTAATACTAGCTACAGGTGATTCCCCCTTTGGCTTAGAGGGCCTGGGACTCTGTTTTAGATTCTAAAGGAGGTGTATGTGATTTAAGTGTKAATAGTATCCATCTCTAGTACATTTCCTTACAGTGTCATTTAATGGTTAGAAAAAGCAATCTCATCACGGAGTCATTCTGCTGCTGCAGCCCATCAGATAAAATGACTGTGGATTCAGAGAATTAATATAATGGGTGAACAACACTCAGGGAAGCTCATGTGCCGAGAGCAAGTTCTAAGACCTAGCATGTGCTGCAACTGCGTGATGCATTGCTTGGGCACAACAGACAAAAGTAGCATCTCCTTTGAGACTGCCTTCCCTACACAAAGCTGTCCTGTGGAAGGACATGCTGCTTTACCTCACGTGCCTTTTTGTGCTGTCCCTTTAAATGTGGCAGTGCAAAGCTGCTGGAGGCCTTAAGTAGCCATTTGGCAACTGGCTCCTGTTTGCTTTGTGCCCTCTCTTTTGCTGGTAAGCACTTGTAGCTGCTTTGATACTCTCCTCTACTTGCTCTGAAAGACATGGTGGTTTTTTTAATGGTGGTTTTTGTTTTGTATTGGGTTTTTTTGACTTGCGTCAGAGGTAACATAGAACAAAAAACGGGCTGCAGAGAGTGAAGCTCTAAAGTTCCCCAGCCTGTAGGTTCCTGCCTCGTGGTGATGTATAGTCTGCTAAGGCGGGGGGGGTGTGCTTTAACTTAACATGTCTCCTGGGATTAGAGGGGTCTAATTAATATTAAAAGTGTTATTCTGGCAATGTATCTGCCCCTTACCTGGTTAAAGTCAAAAAACTTTCCATAAAACCCTAATACTTGCCACATTTATAATGTTCTTTATTAATTAAGAATGTTCTTCGCAGTTTTATCATATTTGTCTCATATCACCAAGCTTCTTAATTTGTGATAACTGGCACGTCTGTAACAATAAGAAAATAACTGTTTCACAGTGTTGGGCACCCTAGCAGGAAAAAGCTCTAAGTTGTAGTCTTAACTCTCCCACAAATGTGTTTCATCTTCTGTTCACTGTCTGAATTGTGGAGATGCCAGTACTGTTTCAGCTATAAGACAGAGGTGTTGAGTGTCTTGAAAGGGCTATGAGGTTCTAGAGTTGTGTAAAGCATCATTATTATTGCTATTTTTATAGATAAGAAAAAGCATGTTTGCAGCAAACAACAAAAAAGTATTTCCCAGCTTTGAATGTGATGTATAGAAAGAGCTATATTGTTCAGCTATTATGGTACCTCGTAACGGTGAAATATAGGGTGTTCCTCAAGTTGTATTACAGCTGCAAAATGTGTCTYCTGAAATATTAGGCACGCCAACCAGTTTGGATGTAAATAATAAGCATGTGCATAGTTAGCATTTTAGAAGCACAGGAAAGCCATTTGTTCAAGCGCCACCTTGAGCCTTCACTTCCTAGGAGTAACTGGTTGTCTCTCCGGGTGCTCTGGAAATGCTCGCTACTTAATTTAGCTGTGAACAGGTTTCCTTTGCTCCACTTCGGACTATTTTCTCAAGAGAGGTTAAGCTGTACTTCAGGTAGCAATGTGCCCTGAGAACAGAAAACAATTTATTGAGGGTTTCGTAGCAACATTAATCTGGAGCAGGTATTTGYATCAAAACATCATAAGCTAGGTCTCCTAAAATCAAGATACCGACTTAAAATCTTTGATATTTACAAACATACACATTTATAGAAACCACAGAAGTATATAAATTTAGTTTTTTGAGCATAATAGACATACACACTCTGGGGTTTTTTCATGCTTTCCTTTTCAATGAAGTATTCTAGAAATTTTATTTTAAAATTAAATTGCTGTTTAATTATGCCATCTAGATGCTGGAGCTTTAGTGAAAGGCTCGGATATGGTTAGGTCCCTGATAAAATAGGTGAGATTTGATAGTGCCACTTTGCTTGGATTGTTTTCTCATGCTCCTTTCCTTTCCAGTGAATTTATGGTAATTAAGAACCAGTGCAATGGGTGCACAGTCTGATAGACTGATATCACTAGTTTAGCTGTACCCTAAAAATAAACACATGCAGAAACCTATTATTCTGACTGGCAGGCTGTTTGGTCTGAGGGAGGGAGCAGACTTTTGGGGACAGCAGATGAGCTGTGTTATTTTAATGGGGTTGGTTTTTGCTAAAGCTCTGTAGTAAGAGTCTGGAGGCCACTGTCATAAGCAGTGTCCTCTCTCCWGTGCTCCAGAGGGATGGGTTTTTATGCAGGAAACAGTGCCTTTTTCAACAAGCAAAGGAATCTGTTCTTGCCTCATTACAGGTGGGTCTAGATATAAAGGACCTACAGTAAGAAAAGGCATGAGCACCCAAGTGAGAAGACACTTTTTTCATTCCACATGTGAGACCTAGAGCACTCAGGAACATGAGTTAATTGCGCAGTGGTCAAGAAATAAAGCAAATATGGAAATGTATGGTACCGTGCCATCTGTAGTCTTCTCATGTCTTCCATCCCCTTCCCTCAACTAAAACTCTGAGCACTGATCACAGCAAAGTACTTTTTTCTTTTTTTTTTTTTTGTTTGTTTGTTTGTTTTCCTTTGCTTATACAGTCAGACCTTCCATATCCCAAACCCTGCATGTATAAAGCAGCACCCTGCTGGAGTCAGTGAAAAGCATCAGTGCGCACAGTCACAAGAGACACTCAGTAACATCTCCATTGTAAGCTCTGTTATGCGGGATGAAGAGACAAAACTAAAAACTCAGGGGAGGAAAAACATTGGATTTATTTTAGTATCATGATGCTGGTATGGCTGTCAGAGTTTCTTGGAATTTGTACACATTAGAAAATGTGATCTTTGTAAGTTTTTATTGATCTTGTCTCAGTGACAGTGATTAATAGTATTTTCATCCCAAAATGTCAGATCTGCTAACAAACCTGAATTTTTCCCTTTCCATGCTACCATTCCTCCAGTCCCTGGAGAGGATTGGTATGAGAGGAAACTGAAGCTGAGGGGGAATGGTCTCAAGGACCACGCCCGCACCATATGCGACTCCATTTAAACAATCAAGTTCCTTTATTATTACCTCTTATTGTGGTAGCATTTTGCATCTGCTAAGTGGGGGCCATCTGTGTTAGGTTTTTGTATGGATGATAGAAAGGGGTTTCTTATTTCAAAGAATTCAGTGCCTAACGAGCTGTGCATGAGAATAGTATCAAACTATATACAAAGACTATTAGGACTACACTGCTTGGAGACTGAAGTATTTTATAGCTTTTAGAGGAATATATGTAAATGCTGTGTTTATTTCAGAAGGACTCTGCTGGATTTCATTTCTTGGGCAGGGAGGCGATTACTTTCTAATCACTAATCAAACAAAAGGTGATGCAACAGCAATATATCATCTGCATACCTAGTGCTTGCCCCTACTAATTTGTGTGTTGAAATATTGTCTTTGCTGGTCTATCCCTTAGTTTTAAAGCTGAGAGAAACTGCAGTTCAGCAGTGGGTTTTAGCTCAAAGCAGATTATTCACCAGACCTGGAAGACTTGTTTTCCTATCACTTGCCAAAATTGGAAAAAACATACTTCTTTTTTTTTTTTTTTTTAAGTTCAAGCTCAGAGCTCTATGGTATTTAGCTGGCTACCTTCTTTTTGGAGCTTGAGGTAAACTGAGGTACCTAAATATCTTTGTGAGCTGTCTTAAACACCCACTGGAGAGGAAAAATAAACCTAATGTGCATTACTGCTCTGCCTGTGAGTCTTTGAGCAGAGGTCTTGCAGCTAAATTGCTATTAMAGCTAAATGCTGCTGAGGGTTAGGCTGATTTTGGAGTGAGTGATTCTCCAAACACCAGGTGGGATACCAAGAAAGGGAAACCAGCTGTTACCAAATGAAATTATTTACCTCCAATTTCTCCCTTGGGTCAGGAAGAAACTTCCAGGAACAAGGGAATTTGGGATTCTTTTGCCTCTGAAGCGGAGACAATTTCTGGGATATAGGTTGAGAGAACCAATCAATAAGTAAAATGATTGAAGATGAAACTGAATGCTTATCGCCTTTGCTCATCAGAAAATGGTAATGTTCTGTGGCTCAGTTTGCCTGCTGCTGACACAGTTACTGCTGCCTACCAGCAAGTCAGTAGCGTTGGGTAGTATTAGTATGTTGACAGGGTAATATACATATCCATCTCCCCACAGTCACACTCAATGCATGCCTCTTAAGTACAGCCTACTATTTTATTGCTGTTTTGCCTGTGGGTCTTAGCGAGCAATCTTAAGGTGCTGAGGTCGGAATTAACAGTCTGCATCGGAGGCTGTGTCCTCAGCAGAGATTTTATCATTAACTGATAATGAACTTATGTTTCCTAGTAGGTTTGCACATGCTAGTGTGGATTCTCCATAAATTATTATATTATGTGTGTATCCCCAAAGGATGTATGTGTGTTGTTTACCAGTAGGTGTGTAAAACTATGCTGCCAATTTCACACAAAAATATTTACTTTAGATACATCTTCTGAGATTGAAGAGGCAACACTGGAAATATTTGTGCAATAATTACTTATGGAAGGCCAGTATCTGAACATGTTGGAAATTAATTTGGTGGAATGATTAGTCTGGATGCTGATGCTATCTTGATGAGTACTTTCCTTCACTTTTACTGATTCTTTTTCACATGGAATATACAACAACTACTGTAATGTTGAGTTAATGAAGGTTGTTTTTTTTTTTTTTGAGGACATATATATAATTGCAGGGACATAAAACATCTGTGCAATGTATATTACATATCTGTATCTGTCCTTAATTGTTACAGTTTTCCCTTTGGATTTTCAGAACTGGAGAYGGTGGAGTGTTATTGAATCTTTGTTGCTTCTAAGATCCTGGATTGATATTTGGAAATAGTGGTCTATATAACATCACTGATCTGATTTTGCTTTCTGTGCACTGCAGCTTTAAATTTCTAAAAAGTCAAGGCAGCATCTTAAAATAAGAAGTGGGTGCAGACTCCACTTCCTGGAGCCTTCGCTTTTGTTCTTTCTTGGTTTTAGTCTAAAATAAGTCATTCAGAATAAAAGCCTATTTTTGTTCTTTGTGGGTGGAAAAAACTTACCTCCCTCGGTTCTCATACTGTGCACATCACCGTGATATATGTACACCCAGTGTTAGTATCTGGGAGATACCAGATAAAGCCTTCAGTTACTTTGATCTACTAGTCATATGTTAAAAGTAGGAATAAAAGTTCCTCTTTAAAATATGGAGATTTTGAGGTATTTGCAGCATTGTTCTTTCCATCCCTCAGCATTTTGTAAATGTAGGAAGCTAATGTGAAGGGATCACTTGAACCGTTGCATGAAGAAGGCCACCCTTACTGTAGAATGGAGTTTTTGTAACACATGGACATGAAACACAAGGGCTTAGGAGAAGGTGTGCTGTGGTCAGCTGAGGGGGCATGCAGAATTTCTAGAGTCCACAGAGGAGATATTTAAATTACAGAAATAGAAAATAGAGCTTATGAGGTAATTTCTTCTTTTCCCTCTGCTCCCCAAGGCAGGATTTTTAATACTTAAACCATTTTTGACAGATGACTGTTTAGCTTGTTCAGAAAAATTCAAATGATGGAGACTCCACAACTTCCCAAGGCAATCTATTCCAGTGCTCAACTGTCCTAACCATTATTCACATTTAATTTGTGGAGGACACAAAGGCTGACATAGCTTCCATACTACAAGGAAAGGACTTTTAGAACATACAGGATCTTTAATTTCAGTGGGCTGTTTCTCCTGTGATGTGAAAGATGGTTTCTTCCCAGCACACAGTGCTTTGTGGCATAGGTTAGGCACCTGGAAGAAAGCAGCTGCTAAATATTTCCAGAGCTGCTTGCGAGCCTGAGGACTCAGGAACTGATGGAACTGACCCCTCCTTGTGGTGTGAGATCAGAGCATGGGTGCCAACACGTTYCCTGTTCTCCCAGAAATTTTGTATGGCTAGAACTTACTAATTTTGTCCATTTTTCTGGGATTTCTGGACATGTGCAGGACATGACAAATAATCAAACATGAGACACCTACAGGAGGGCAGGACAGCAGCATGTGAAGAACAACCACATCTGCAGTGATATTTAGCACCCACCTGTGATGTATGCAGGGAGGGAAGGGAGAAAAAAGGAGGAAGGAATAGAAAAATAGCTACAAGGACTGAGGGGTATTAAAAACATTCACATAAGGAAGAGAGGCAAAGATGCATAGGAAGGGATTTAGAGTCCTGGTAGCTATATGCTGTTGTCAAAGTAGAAATACAGAAGCTCAGTACGCTTTGTGTTTGTGTCAGTTCCCCTCTGCAGAAGCATTGCTCTGTGAACTGGAAGTGCTGATATGGTAAGCTGTCATGCACGGCATGTTTCAACCATGAGTTATAATTCATGTTACATTTGTGTAGGATTCTTGAAAAGTGGTCCAACACGGTTCTTCTGGACCAGCAGCTGACAGCTTGTTCTGCAGGGCAGAAACTGTCTCTTACTTTGTGCCATACCTTACCCACACTCTGTGCTGCCACTGAACAAACTGTAAGAGGAATGACACGTTTTTTTTCTAGTGAAATGGGTTCTGAGAGGAAAATCTGCAGGCCTAGGAAGGTGTGCTGTTAGGGGTTGTACTGTCACAATCGCAGTTGAGGGGTGGTCAGAGTTGTTGACACAGCTTGGACGAAAAAAGCGCCAGCCACACTGCCTTGCTGTTATGATAGTTGGATGTCTCAAAGATCAGTTAAGTGTCTTTGGTGGACAATGGCCATCTGGATTTATTCAGATTCTGGGCTAGAGCGAATCCCTGGTCTTGTGTTATTTAGCAAGCCATTACTGGAGATTTGGAATCTGAAGCAGCAAAGCCACCTGAAACCCTGGCTGTGTGCACTGGCTGTGATTCCCCCCCCCCCCCCCAGATGCACAGAGGGTAGCTGAGGTGCTCCCACTATAACTGTTTTGCCTAGTGTATGTCCTGAAACATCCTTGCTTAGATGGCCTGAGAGCTCTCCCTAGCCAGTACTTTTGTTTCTCTTGTTGGAGGAATAGCGTATGTGGACATCCATACCTTCTGCCCCTCTGGTAGCTCATACTTGAATCAGGAGCAGCTCAGAGCTATGTGACAGCACCCTCTATGACAGGTAGCTATTTTTGCTAATGGTTTCCTGGCATCTTGGACTAGCAAGCCATTCTCAGGCCTCAGAACTTTATTGTCAAAATTTTAACTGATGACGGTTAAATTTTACTGTTGCATTTGGTTTGGATCTGCTGCAAATTAAATCTGAGTTCCTCARCTGGTCTTTACAATGCCATCTGCTGGAAGGGATCCGAGAGTACTACCTTAGCCAACCTCCGGATCCGGTAGCTTTCCCTGAGCCCTCTTTGTGGCTGAAGCAGATAAGATCTTCCTGCAGCTCTCATCCTGTCAGGTATTTCAGTGCATCAGTAATATTTTAATTAAAATGGCAAAGTGCAGTAAATCTAACGGCTATCTCTAGGTTATACAAATACCTTAGACCTGAGCACATTTTTAGGTACAAAAGGGTTAACTGCACATGGTTTCATACTCGTGTGGAAAAAGAATGACACCTTTTTCTTTATCAGCCATTTTGGTGCTGTCTTTTTTAATCATTTCAGGCTTTGAACTCCTGGCTCTGAAAGAGAGTCTCTGTCTCTTCATCTTCAGYGGCTGCCAGGTCTGGAGGCCTAATCAATGCAGGTTATTGATAGCAAATCAATTAATGCAGACAAAGGATCAAAATTAAGGAGCTTTCACTAAATTAATAAGTGATTCCAAGTCTTTTAATAGAGTGCCTCAGATAAGGGCAGCTCAGTCTTCTGGGACGGCAGCTTCCAGTCCTGTGTTTCCAAAGACAATCAGCTAGAGAGAGAGMGCGCTCTGCTTTTACATTTTTTTCACCATTTAAATAACCTGTTTTGTTCAATAGGAAGTGCTTAAAATCTGAGTCTGGAAAGGCTGCCAGGAAGCAGGTCCTAACTGAAAAGAGCAGATTTATCTGCATAAGGATGTCATGGTCTTGCTCAGCTGATTCAGGGAGCACCAGTTATTTCAAAAGCCAGATTTATATAAGATACCAGCCAACACCAGAGTTAAGGTTCACTTCAATAGCAGATATATCTGAAATTGGACTAGAGATGTCCTCAGAAACAACTAGATGCAGGAGAGCCTAGAATAATTTGGAGCTCCTGCCAGACCCAGCCCTTCTGTCCTATGGCATACCCTCCTGGGAGAAGGTGGGCCAGGCTCAATCCAAACTCCTTGCAGTTGGTTTCCCTGCCCTGTTCCCTGCCAGGAAGGGTCAGACAAGATGCCTGACGCTCCTAGTACAGCCAGCATCCCTGCCCCATGGCCTTTAGCCTGTCCTTGGGGCCTGGGTGGAGACCTGAAGGCTGGCAGCTCTGCACCAGTTACTGCAGCTTTTCCACCTTCTCTCCTGCTTCGACCAAGGGAAACCCAGCAACAGTGCCATGCAGGAAGAAGAGAGCATCTCTGGTGGTTTCTGTGCCTGTAGTGCTGCCTGCCATCTCCTCCTATTTTCCTGCTTAATAAGAGGGGCCATTCTCTGAAATGCCAGAAACTCCCCTGCTGTGACAGTAATTAACAGGGATGGAGATGGAGCTGGGAAGTAGATGACAGGAGTACAAATACAGCGTGTAGCTCACTGAAGATGAAGAGTGGTTCAGGTCACTTGGTGAGTCCCCCTTGCAGTGCGGTGGAGACACTGTCTCCCTGTTTGTACCTAACTGGGCTGCATCAGGTCCAGGTGCCATCCGTGCTTGGTGCAGGCTGCACGGGGCTGGATGCTGTCCCCGGGTGCTGTGCAGGCTAGCACTGTGCTCAGTGGGCTGAGCAGTGAAGGTGAGAGCAGTCTGCTGGCACCTGCCAAGGGACCATGAGAAGGGGTTTAGTGGCCTGGCCTTGTTTACKCACTTGATCCTGTGATGCCAGGGCAAATTCTGAATTAAATTCCTGTAGGTTTTGATTGTAAGCCTAATTGCAAGCCATTTGGTGTTAAAGAATAATATTTTTAATATGCTGTATGAAAGATTCCTYACGACTAAAATGGCTGCAGCTTCTAAAACTTCTGACTAGAAGCTTATGCCAGAGGTACTAATATTTAGATGAATATACGGAGATTTACAAATGTAGCCCTTATCATTGCTGGTAGCAGAATTGTACCTGAGTTCCAAGCTTATTGGGTCAAATTTCATGTAATCGAAGGCTCTCTTCTTTCTGCTACACTGTCTACTGATCTCTGCCTGGCTGTCTGTTGCCACCCTTTGCCTATTCTATTGCTGGCACTGAAATCCAGTCTGTTATCTTCATCTGCCTGCCTCTGGACTTAAAACAGCAATGCAGCTGATGTTTGTTGATCTAATCCACTGGTGATGATCTGCTCCTGCCAAAGAGTTATGAAGCTGGACACATGGCATGGAGGCCAATGGACATTATAGTCGGCATTGCAGCCCAAATGAGCCTGAGAGAAGGACTAGGTTAACTTACCACCCCAAATCGGATGGATGAGTTGTAATACTGCGAAAAGTGRTTCTCTGAGGGTACAGTGCTGCTGTTCTTTGTTTTTGTGCCTGTTGAGAGTGACTGTCGTTGCTATATTGCATCTTGCTTACTTCAGGCAGGGTTTGCAGCCCTTAGATGTGCTCTGCTTTGCCTTTCTTCCACCGCTTTCAGTTTCCTCCTACAAACGCCTGCGCTGACTGCAGTTCTCTGCAGCCACATGTCTCAGTAACTGCTTAACCTAGAAATCCATCGCTAAAAAGATCTGACATCATAACACCCTGGAAAAGACTCTTCTCTCCCCCTTCCCCCTCTCTGGTCCTTCTCTTTTCTTTTCCCAGGATATATGAAAAGCTGTAACTACCAAATCAAAATCTGATTTTTGTACTCCCTTGATAACCGGGCAGCTGATCTCTATCACCCAGCTAAGGCTTATCTGCTGCCTCCAGCTTCCCTGCTGTAGCAATTGGTTCCTGCGGGGACAGCACTGGGTTATAAAGTGAGACTGCTATCGTGGTCAGGGCCTTTTGCTTTCTAACTGTGACCATTGTTGGTGAGATGTTCCCAAGCAAGTGGCTTGGTTTTCTGGGAGGACTAGAAGGAAGAACTGGGCCTCTGGGATTTAGAGGTTCAAAGATATATTTTTAATCCCTTTTTTTTTTTAAGTTGAAGTGATGTCAGGGAACATACAGGGTCAACAGCATAGGCTAGAGCCAAGGTAATGGGTTGGTGGTTTTGCTTTAGCTCTTAAAGTTCCCAGGTGAGACCTTGGCCTTGTTAGGCAGGCACTGACCCACATGTGTTTTGTTCATTTCAGCCTGTTCTGAAAACAGTTCTAGTAGAAGAAAAAATGACAATTGCTGTACTTAGTATATTACTTGCTAATTTTTAACTGTAACTGTAATTTCTCTGTAACTTTTGAATGATTTTACCAGGGTGCTTGAAGAGGCTGTAGATCCATATCTGCACAGCTGGGTGTAGGTAGCTCATTCCCAGCTACATAACACTAGTAGGATGTGGGAATAAGAGTGTTCCCATCCCTTCTGGCTCAATCATGTCCTAACTGTAGTGATTCAGCTATCTGGAGCCACTGGTAAAGGCTGCATTCATGTTAGCACCTTAATAACCAAGATGGGAGATGAGGAAGCAGGGACTGCCATGGACACAACTGTGCTGGTATTATTTACCTTGTTCAGCCATCATGTATAATTAGATTTCTGTTACCCTAATTGGGCACTAGCTTGGGGTGAGAGGGAATAGAGTTATACCAAATTGCCTTTCTTCCCTGCAACTGAGCAGTCTGGGCAGCACATGCAGCTTTTTTGGCAGCTTGGTTCAAGATTAGTTGGCAGTATAGATAAAACTGCATTTTGCTGTCCCAAGGAGAAGGGTAACGCAGGGTAGTTCTTGCAATGCGTGGTGTAAGAAAAAAGCTGAGCTAGGTGAAGTGAGGCAGCTGATCAGACTCAGCCAAGTGACAGAGCTCAGCTGCAAGAAGTATGAAAATCAAAAAATGAGATAGTAATTATTGCAGCTTGCGGGAAAGGCCTTCCCTCCACGTGCTCATTCACAGCAGAAGTCATTGGCCTATATATCCTGTCTCTGCTTCAGCAGCAGACACTCAGGTTGTATAGGGCTCCAGCAGAATACAGAGGGYCCACAGCCATTCAGCCATCCTGCCCATCAGCTCTCCTGTACAGCTGCTGCTTTGCTGAAGTGTAAAGCCACCCCCCTACTCTTTTTATTTTGCAGTGCTGTTTTTAAAACTAGCACAGCCAGGCTGGCAATGTGTTTAAGTGTGGTTCTGCTTATGGAGGAAGATGAGGTGGAGACGTAACTCCTCACTTTTCAGTTTCTCCTTCTCTAGATCTGTTATTGTGGCGATACTCTCACCCATCACTAACAATACCTCCTGGCACAGCGATAGCCAGGTACTGGCAAACTGCCTCAATTTAGTGGCATGTATATTGTCTGATTCCTCTCTTTGCTAGGTTGGTCTGCCATGTACACAGAAGCAGATCTGTTCAGTTCACAAGTTAGCTCATTTCAAAACTATCTTACATGTGTCTAATAACTAATACAAATGAAATAGTGTAAGAGTTAGCATGTTGAGTACTCCCAGACTGGCTGCTTCTGTATCAGGGTGTTCTCCCTGATGTGAACTTACACAGCTGAGTTATAAACCCTTCAGCCAGGCTGATAAATATTATTTTGGCATTGCTCCCAAGCACTTGTGCTGACCACAGAGTTGAATGTAGGATTTTTTTTGCTTTCAAGTGGGCAAAACTGTTCTAGTTGGTGGTCTTTGTGTCTGCAACAGCCTACAGCAAGCCAAAGTCCTAGTGTACTGTAGGACTCCATAGCTTGGCTCTGATGCTGACACTCAGGCATCCAACAGCATCAGCTGGATGTGTCTGAAACATTGCCTGCTACTGAGTGGGTTACAGGCCCCCTTCTCTGCACCTAGGTCTTGGACAAGGAGGCATTGTGGTAATGTTTTGATAAACACTGGCAGTTTTATGATTTGAAACAAATTCAGGAATAGGTGTTTGCAACAGAGCTGCGCTCAGAAAAAAATGAACAACTTCATACGCAGGTAGTACTTCTCTATAGCCTAGACAGATTATTTTATACTCTCAGACTGTGTAATTGCAAGTGGTCAAGATACCAAAGCTCAGCTCGGGCAGCCAAAGACCATGTGCACTGTTGTCCTCACTGAGCAGTGAAGTGCCTTTATTTAAACCACCAGAATGAAGAGCTACTACCTTCCCAGTGATTTAAACCAAAATGTTCTGTTCTGCATTAGAGTTGAATTAAAAGGGTGTGTATAATATGTTTCCACAGCCCAGTGGACACAGTAATTTGCTAAGCCAAGGAAACTTCACTGTTTGCAATCACATGGCCATGCCATGCTTCTCCTCTGGTTGAATTAAAGTGACTTGATCACAGCTGCATAAACACTTGAGTTTTAAAAAGGCTTTTAAAATGTGTGTGCTTGTATTTGCATGTATCAGACCTCGACACCCAAATGCAGGAAGTGGATGTGCAGACACAAAACAACCTGTGCCCATTCCAATGTCGTGTATGCCAGGGGGGTGCCCCAGATATGTGCTCTTTACCAATGCACTTCTGCAGCAGAAGTAGGATTGTAGGCCAGGAATTCCTGGCATTCATTCCTGTCTGATATTGCTGATTGGCAGAGTGTTATGGTGGTAACAATGAGAATCTTTCTTCCTGTAAGAAATGTTATGTACATACCTGTTTCATCCTGTCACCGAATGCCTTCTAGTCCAGTGTAGAGACCACTCAAAATCCAGAGAGCACCATGTGGTATTACAGTTTTGCAGAGCTTATAAGGGGCAGAGCCTTCTGTGTTACGACTGTGATTGAGCTTTCCCTTTGTTGTACTCTTCCCTTCACAACTGGCACAGATACCCTTGTGTTCATCATCCAAAAGCTTGTGGAGAGCTGAGACAGCCTTACAGCCCTGACTGCAATGAAGTTCCACATGTGTTTGGAAGTGAACAAGCATAGTTCAGCTACCAGAAGTGAGTCCTTGCTGGTTGGTTGTTTTCACATCAGAAATGGCAACAGTACRCTCTCCTGAGACTTTGTTCTGCAAGTGTTCCCTGGTGGGCAAAGGGTCTGCTGGTGGTAGAAGTGCCAGACATCTCATGGGGTGGCCTGTTTCTGCAAAATGCAGTTAGACTCCAAATCTGGAGAAATACAAATCATTGCATTATTCTGCTCCTGGAAAGAGGAAACAAGGTCTAACAAGTGTGTTACAGAACTCAGATGCATCCCACTATCATTTTCTTTCTGTTGTGGATACCCCAGTGTTGTCTTCCCATTAAGGCAATGAACTGAAGTCTGCAAAAGGCAGTAAAATGACTTCAGGATTGTCGGAATTTCTGTAGCGTGGCAGCAAGCCGTTGTATAGCAGTTGACAGAAGTAAAACCATTTGTCCTTACAGTATGGCAGCATATACTGTTTCCAACCGAAATGCAAGCTCTCATCAACTAGATGTGTTGGGTGAAAGCTAGGAGGGGAAAGGGTGGCACAGAGACAGTGGCAGAGCTAAGAGGAGACTGACCTTGCTGGACCACTGCCTGTTAGAGCCCTGCCCACTGGAAGGTACAGTTTTGGCAATGACTGTTTAGTATGCAGCTGGGCATTATTTTATATGTAGTGTAATTTGAAAGTAGTCAGGATCTAAAAAGCTCTCAAGAGCAATGATAACTGAGCAACTGGCACTGCTGCCAGCATTGATAGAAGCACAGATTTTAGCTGGCACAGAGAACAGAAAACCGTGCTTTAAAAAATATGTTTGACATGGCAAAACGAAGAGTTTGCCACCATTGTCCTACTGTGTCAGGTAAGAACTCATCAGGAAAAGCTGAACACAAGTGACTGCTACAGTCCAGCTGCTGGACATCAGCGTTGTCTGTAATGGAAGCAGTTCTGATTTTTGCTTCTTTAGCAGTTCTCAATTTTGCTTGCAGGAAAATAAAATAAACAAAATCCCTTCCCCACCCCCTGCAGTGAGTGATTCCACATACACCTGTCAAAAAAGTAGTGTAGCAAGGGATTGGGCTGGGCTTGCACAGGGTTTCTGTTTCTTAGGCTGTGGAGAGTGTTGCTGAAATTGTCAGCACTGAAAGCTCTTTGACTTCATGTGCTAGGAGAGAGTGTGGCAGGGGACAGTCTTCTCGGTTTGCTGTCAACAACAGGGGAGGTGGGGGGAGCTGTTTGCAGGTGGGTGGGAGATGGTACCAGTGCAATTAAAAAAATAATAGAAGCAGGGACAGAATCGCTCCCCTCCATGTGAGTATTTTATAGTGCCTGAGATGAGCAAGAACACAGGCACTCTTACAGCTTTGAGACACAAGGAACTCCCCATTATAAATCCTGCTTTTCTATGCACTAATGCTTTTAAAAATACCACTTTCCTCCTCTTCCCACTCCCTGCAGAAACAGYGTCCCTTTATTCTTTTTAGAATACACACACACACACACACAAAATTCTTTTTGCAAAGTGCACAATCTCTCCTTCCCCTTACTAAACTGAAATTCAAAACTTCAGCCTGACTTCCCAGAAAAGGTGGTGGTGCTCAGTGTAAGGCAGTTTATTCCATCTGATGGCTTATTATCATCATCACTCACTTCACTTTTCTCCTTTAACTCAAAGTGGTTGTTAAAGGAACCAGTATACCCTCACCATCCCTAGTTAGCAAGAAAACTCAAGTCTCCTTGTTTAGCAGCACAGGCTTTGCTAAGACTGTCATTTTAGGGCTGCATTTAGAAGAACTGGCCATGTCATTGGGTTTTTGTACTGACCGGAATGATGTTTGTGTTCAGTATGGCCTGAATAGAGGCAAAAAGTGTGTAGTATATGTACTCAGAACAGTTTTGCAGGGACATCCAGGTGAAGAATAAAAGACTGGGGTGGAAATGAAAGACCCTAAATGTAGACTGGTCCAGTTGTGGGTATTGACTCCACTCCTGACAGAGAAGAGAAGGGAGCTAAAGCCTGGGAGAGGTGAAACTCTATTTCTGATCTGGATGAAAACACCCAGAATACTACTGTTTTCTTTTCATGCTGTACATGTGCTCTTTCCTGCCTCCTACAGTAGGATGAAATACTCAGATGGTTTCCTAGATAGAAGCGTAGCCTCTGTGTGTATGTGTATAAATACGATATCTTCCTTCCAGTGTTTAAGAAATACAAAAAAGTTACTCTCTGGTAGCAATGATGGATTCCAGTGTGCATGAATGAAGCTCAGTAGAGCCTGCTGAAGTATAACCTCCCCCTCTGCAGGGGGGGAAAGCTGAGCAACAAAGATGAGGTGACTGGACTAAGACAATGTGAGACAGAATTAGGAACAGGAATTGGGAATTTTGTACTTAAGTCTTTGGCTTTCTAACAAGATCATCCGTCTGTCATCAACAGACTGGAAACATATGAGTCGTGGCTTTGTCTTTAGGAAGAAGAGATTAAATCCAAGTGGGTTATTTCAGTTTGGTCTGAAAGGCACAGTGGCAGGTGCGAACTTTCTGCTTCCTGTCATCCAGCTCTTAATTGCAGTTTCTTTGCTGTTTGGTGTAGCATTCTGAATTGCAATGATGTTATGCTACAGCAAGACCATACAAACATTGCTCTGCTGCTGTCTGGTACCAAATTCTTCTTTCAGGATGGGTCCATCACAGTGCAAACCGCTAAGCATGACCAATGTCAGGGCTTGACTGCAAGTGCTTTGGAACTTGGTGTAGCTAGAGGTGAGATATGACCTGACACTTCCTGCATGCAAAATGAATGACTTTAGGCATGTGTGGCTATTGCCCTATTCTCCTGACACCCATGCGATGTTGTGAGCTTTTTTTAAGGAGACAGGAGGTCATATCCCCTTTCCCTTCCTCCCCCCAGATGAAGAGAAGGATTGAAATGTGGAAGGTTTGCAGTACAGCCTGTCTTGCTGACTCAGTTCCTCTCTGATGGAAGAAGTTAACAAGGAAGAGCAGAAAGCAGGTATATTTCATTGATGATATGGGGACTTCTGGAAAGAGAAGCAAGGGAGAAGGAAACAAGCTGTTCTTAGAGTACTCTGCTACAAGGTCTGTGCAGTTACCACCACTGCCTAATGCGAGCAGTCACTCTGGAGATGTTTGCTGCCTTGTGCTTTCCAAGAAAACAGGAAAGATCCAAAGAACAGTAGTCACTATGGCTAGGAAATGCTTGACTTGCAAATTGCTGGATGATCAAAAAGTTTTTTCTTTTCCTCACTCGCTCTATGTTGCTCAGTGGGACAGCTTTTCTGGTGGGCAGAAAATGGAACACTGGCTCCTTGCTAAGACTGACAACAAGGTGTCTTGGAGCACAGGGCTACTAAAGCTAGGTGCTCCACTAGTGTCTGTCCTTGCTGGCTGCTCAGGATCCCTTGGTGTTTCTAATCTGGAGCACCATAGTGAGACTGGGCTGATCTTCACATGAAACAGGTTTTAGCGGCGAGGCAGCTTGTTTTAAGGGGAAAGGGAGGTACCATAATCAGCAGCAAGAGTCCTGACTCCTTGCCCTACTCCAGTGGAAGCTGGTGAAATTTGCTGTGGCTTCAGGAGAGCTTTGGACTGACTGGCCTCAAGGGTCTGCCAGGATGTTGCTGTAGCCTTAGGCATGTGGCTACAAAGGAAGGGGGAGAAAAGCTGTGATAGGATGAGTGAAAGGAAAGGGGCAGGAATAGAGATTGAATCCAGTTCTGTATTCTACAGGGGAAAATTAACATTTCTTTTAAGCCAGAGAGATGGCAGAGCCTGGCTGCACAGAGATAAGTGTGTACAGCAGCTGTCCAGTGGGATTTTACAGGTTGACAGTGTTTAGCATGCTGTATTTAACAGTTTCGTAGCCAGTGTTTCTCAGTGACATGACACAAGGTGAAAAATCTACAACAGGAAGGTGAGGTGCCTGTGCTGAATCCTACAAGAAATGGTTTCTCCACTCTGTGGCCTAATGAATGCCTGGATGAAAGAAGAGGTGAAGCAAGCATGTGTGAAGGACAGGTAGCTCATATCACCTCTGTCCAGTGAAGTGACAAGGAGTTTAATGAGGATACCTGGACAACAGACTGTGGCTGTGCTGTCTGTACCGGCAGATCAGTGCTGTCATGAGTTAGCTGCTTAGAGTTTGTATGTCTTAATGGGGCCACCTCTGAAGAGGTGAACATGCCCCATTGTTTGCAGTGGTGAAGCCAGCTTGCATGTTCCTGCCTTCCTGGCTATTTGTCACCACACAGTAAACTGGATCACTGGAATGGTCTGGCTTAAAGTGAACTTTTTCTTCTTGGGGGGAAAGGGAAGAGTTGTTCTCAGTGGTCTCTGTAACATCTGGAAACAGGGTTTTTGTCTTGGTACACCTGAGGTGGTTCTGAATTTCTGCACAGAGATGGGAATGAGGAGCCAGAGGGTGATTGAAGAGGAGCTCTTTTTTTTCCCTTCTCTGAGTGTGACCTCTTTGGGGGCAAGGAACAGTGTTTCTGGGTTTAAGAAATTTATAGCTTACTTGGAAAGTTTAGGCAGCCATTGATAACTGGGCCTACATAAGTACTTGAGCTCAGTGTTATCGCTTGGTGTGGGCCACTTGTGTTCACAGTACCTTAGCTCAAGTTGATTTCCTCTTGCTGCATCCAAACAGGCTGTGGTGAACTTGGGCTCACCAGTTTTCCTATGTACCTTGGCTCCTACCTGCAAGAGGCCCTTGTAGCACTCAAATCTCACCTAGCTTAACTCGATTGTGCTAACTTTTTCTCAATGGGATACTGAGATGGGTCGTTCTGGTGAGACAGARAGGTGGGGGCGAGACAACTAGATCTGCTGGAATTCCTTTGGAGGATCAGTGTGAGCTGGCTGGAGCCAGGCCGGTGTTGGTCGTGACAAACAGGATTAAGGTTCATGTTTGAGCCCTGTTCCACCACCACTTCCCTATCTCACATTCTGAATTTGGCTTGGGAGATGAGGACAGCTGAGATGATCAGGGAAGAGAGACCCTGTCTGGTAAGAGAATGCTAAAAATTTGACTCAGTGTAACTAGCAATAAAAGGTTGATGGGTCCGTGAAAGCTGTCTACTAATGCATCCTAGGAAAAGGTACTGGGGAAGGAGGTGCATTATTTAAGCTGAAGGGAAATGACAGCACAAGAAGACTGTATAACCTAGACCTCAACAAATGGAGGCTGCAAATGAGAAGAATGCTTCCAACCATCAGAGTGAAGTTGTGAAGCGTCCTTCACATAGGAACAGTGGAGAGAAAAACTAACTGTCTAGGATGTTGCTGATGAATTACAGGGCATGAGTACCAACAGTAGCAGGGGCTGGACTCAGAAACACTAAACATCCATTCCAAGCCAGAGCCCAGATCCTACTTTTTCATTTTCCCTGCTAAGCTCCCCGCCTTGTGAAATGCGGTGAGAAATAAGCTTCACTTCTACACTCAGGTTCTTCACCAAGGAGTGGGGTGAGACCACTTTGAGCATGTCTTCAGGAATGATGAAGAATTTAGCATGGAAGCTTTGAAGAGGAAGAGGTGTTTAATGTTAAGCTGTAGTTTAAACCTGTTTTATCACCACTGGCTTGCTGTGTAAGGAAATTACAAGATGAGGAACTATCTATCTGCTCTAAGTACAAATAAGTATATTTTGCATGTGTGTTTTTTACAGAACTGCAGGGCAATATTGACAATCTGAAGTTAGTCTGGGCAGAGGAAATGAACCATCAAATCTCAGCAGAGAGGATGAAGACTATAATGCTGGCTGCTGAGAGCAGTACAAGATCCTGCTTGAATATTAGTGGAAAATGATGATGAGAAATTTTCACAGGGTGGATATGCAAAACAAAATAGATACATGGTTCACAGTGAAACACTGGCAGGAATACCTTGGTATCAGGAAATCATCTTCACATCTTCTGGGATTCTTCTAAATTAAATGGCTGATGTTTTAGAAAATTGACATGAGTTATTTCAGGGATCTATCCCCCAAGTTCTTATTACCATGCTGTTAGGAGAATGTCCTGATTTTCTGCAATTAAACAAAGATAGGTAACTGTTTAACATTCTGTGACTGAAGCCAGTAGCTGTATTAAATTACTGTGTGTGCAGAGACAGATACCATCCATAGGAATGGAGTTGGCCAAAATAGGATAATTAAGAGGAATGGAGTGACTTACTGCCTCCACACTAGATTAGCAGCCGAACTGTTTGAGAAAGGAAAAGACCAAATGGCAGGTTTTGCTTTAATGTTTTTAATAGCAGTACTTTTTCTCAGCATCTATTCCATCTCAACTCCTCTGACTCTTTTTAAATTATTGTGGACAATCTTTACATGTAGAAATGCCTCGTATGGTCACCAACTTTGTTGCTCTTTATCAACAGGTACCGTGTAAAAAGGACTTGTCAGACTGGTGCTCTCTGGTGCAATTGCTAGTGCTGAAAATGTTGAATTGTGTTTCTGTAGTTAATAGGCAGTCTGGATGTTTCCCCGAGTCAAAGGTTCCTCCTGTGTTGTTACTCATTACCTCTCTGCATAGCTAAAAACAGATCTTAGCAAAATTTAGTAGTATTCTTCCATCGTTGGGCCTGCCTGCGTACATGATCACCAATAATCAGCTGCACAGTAGCAGCTTGTTTTCTGCTGTCTGGCTTGTTGGAGATGATATATGAAGAATAGTGTGAGATGTTTTTCTTAAGCTACGTTAAGCCCACTGTGCTGACAGCAGCAAAACAGAACTTGTTTTGACAAGGAGTTGAGCTAACATGACACAAAAGCTAAACGCAGGAAAGATGAGGATCTCTATCAGACCCTGGTAATTTTTTTCTTTTGTGGGTCATTTTTAAAAGCCTTTCCCCGGCACTCTCCTAGGTTCCCAGGGTTTATTTTCTGAGCTGCCACCTTCTCCACAGGGTGAAAGACTCCTTGGTTTTTTTTCCATTGGTCTTTGTTGCGTCTAGCACAAAGGCTCAAGATTTATTTTGAGACTTGTGGATCATTACAATATTGGTAGTGTTGCATCTTTATGTTGTTGTGATATGTCACTGTGAGTTGTTGCTTCCAAGGAGACTGATGTAGTTTGACAGGAGGAAGACAATGTCATGTCTCATGACATGTTTCTTCTGCACCATGGGGCATATATGAGGAGTTAGGACCCCAATACAGATGGCTTAAGCCTGTAATCACTCTGTCTTCTCTCAGGCAAGCATGGGGAATTCAAATCATCTTCAGGGCATGGATCAGACAGGACTTTCTTTTACTGTAACCATCAAGGGGCAATTGCTACCCCAACAGGTCATTGAACCAGCTCATTCTGCCACAGTCTGAAAGATGGATTGCTTTAGGTCTGGCATTTATTCATGCTGAGATGGGTATGAATAAATCCTGTGCTCCAGTGTGTAAGCTGTTTGCATAGCAGAGCTTGGAAAGGTCCCATTCTCCACCCCCCGCAATGTTGCATGAAGGCTTTGCATTACTCTGAAGGTTGAAATATTTGAGGTTACAGGAATCGGGGTGCTGAAGGCTAATGGACCCTAAGAGTCTGTGACAAATAGGATTAATGCTTTTCCATTGATCRCCTATACTGGGGGATCCTATTGGTATATACTGGGGTTCCCTCTGGGCCTGCCCAAGTTCTCTTGCTAAAGGAGGGGTGCATATGTTCAGTTATCTTCCCAACATGATGCCAGGAGGCAGCCATGGTCTGCACCCAGTAACCAGGGTTGCAGAGCCAATTGCAAAGCTTGCCTATTCCATAGTTTAGATCTAGTGAGTTCATTGGGGCCAGGATTTCATCCTGTTGCTGGGTATTCTGGTTTGTTTTTTTTTGTCTATGGATATTTTCTGCCGGGTTCTCTCATCTGGATAATGGGCTTGCTGCTGCTGTGCAGCAGAGAAACAACAGTGGTACACGGGAGCTGATCTTAACAATAAGGAACCACTCCAGCATTGTCTGGTAGGTGAAGGTGACTTGAAAAACTGCTCGCTCATAGAAGCGTGCTACCAAGCTTTCTCCCCCAGTACTTGTGCAGCATTTACCAGTCACCAACATGCAATAACTAAAAATCAGTCTACCCTGATGCCATGGGGTTTGGATGACAGTCCAGTTCCCAATGGCCAGGTAACAAATGGGTGTTATATCAGTAACTGGGAACCCTTCTCCAGGGCTGCATGAGCCATGGAGGCCTTGTTCCCTGTGAGGTCATCCTGACCATATTGCAGTGAGGTGAGCTAGAAAAGTGCCTTCATCTGTTGCCTCTCTTCTCAAATTGCTGGTCCTCAAACAAAATACTGAGTAAGGGGATAAGTGTTGGTAAAGCACTCCGGGATTGTAAGCTGGGAGCAACATTAGGATTCATTAGAAGAGTTTAGATAACTCTTTGACTTTCATAATGCCAAGCCTCTTTCTGCTTTCACTGAAAGCAGCTGCAGAGCTCCCACTGACCTCATCTGTGCAGGACAGAGCCAGGAAATGCAGCACTTGTCTTGCTGCCTTGCCTATGGCGATGTCAACAGCTGTCACCAACTGTGAACCTGGTCCTGGCAGGCAGATAAAGGAAGGAGGAGTCCCTTAATATGCAGGAGAAATGATTAATAAGTTTTATAATGTGTTATTATAACAACCAGCTGTTTGGTTTTTGCCTTTTTGTGTCCATGTGCTTGTGTTGAGCAAGAGACAGAAATGAATAGCAGAGTGCATGCAGCAGTCAAGGGGTCAGTGCAAACCCCTCTGAGGGAAAGTGTTGCCAGTGTAGGTAGGAGCTGGGGAGAAGCTGAAGCCTTGGGGAGCAAGGAGTAGGGTGGGTGCAGGATGGCTGCAGAGAATTAAAGGGCTGTGGCAATTATGTTGCGTTGTGGCTTAAATGGTAGAAAGAAGTACAGCTAGAGGCTCAGCTCATGCAAATGGACCAGGCTCATAAGTCAGTAGAGTCCTAGCAATTTACAGCAAATGAGATGATAGTGTGCTGCAGTGAGAGCATAGTCTGAATGCTATCCAGTACTCCTCTTGGGAACCTCCGAAGACATCACTGTCTCAACTGAAGGACTAAAGTAGGGAAGAGTGTCAAATAGCCCTCCGAACAGTGAGTCTTACTGTTGATGGAAGAGCCAGCCTCCTGCTCAAAGCAACTTCAATGTGTGTACTTCATTCAGTTGGAGTTGGTCTATTTATCATTTTGTACCACTTACTCTGCAGTCATATTTTTCTATAAAAATTTTACCAGAACCATGTGTTAGGGTATAGGAAGTGCAGGTATTCTTTTATCTACTTCTCTCCATCTCCAGCTGAGATAGCACAGACAGAGACATGTTTTTCTCATGTATACGCTTTGGGGTCAGCATTGCTTGTCTTATGCAGGAGTGGGACTGAGAGCCATGGCAGTATTGCTTTAGGGTTTGCATGAGCACATGGGATATGCCTGGATGAAAGAAAACATCTTCAGTGAAATAGAGATCACACTAGCAACCACTTCTGAATGTGAAAGGAGCAGCTAATATTGTCATAATTGTTAAAGTCACAGTAACATCTTTTCTCAAGCTGAAGGTGTAATGGGAGATGAGTGTCGGGCAACAGAGGTAATGGACCTGGATCATCTGAGGTGGCTGGTTTTTTGAATGGACCTCTATATGTGTTTGGTGAGGAATTGGACCTGCTCCATAGTTTTCTAAAGGACTGTTGTGCCCATCCGGTGTTGCCCTGCATGGCACGTAGTTGTATCAAAGACTTATTTCTAACCCGCGCTTTCCACTGTGGTAAGGGAGTGTATGAGATGCAGAGCACTGGGTCTCCCTGTCAGATCCTTGTGTGTGGTTCAGTGAAGGACCTCAAACCTGAAGGCTAGAGATGGATTATTCCTCCTTTGTGGTTATAATAAACCTCCTATCAGTGGCCAGCATAATCTTATGTTCGATAGTTGCTGCAGTATCACACGCAGGCTCAATGCTGCATCCAGGTAAAAGCCAGGTGATAAGATAGGATGCTCTCGGCCTTGCTTTCAAAGAGACTTTTGCCCCTGTCAGAATCACTCCAATCTCCCTAGGCATTTTCAAATAGCACCTGTGTGCAAGAACACAGGTGCTGAGTTGCATCTCCAATCTTGCTGAGAGCTACTAGCTGCACACAGGAATTTGACACTGTAATAATGGATTTCTTTTGTCAGATGAAATTAATCTTGGATTATCTGCTTCACCAATCCAAATACAGGCTCCTACATTAGCATCCACTTTCCTTAGGCTTGAATCTTTCAGGAAATAGATGCAAATTGGAAAACCTACGTAAGTTAACTGAGGTTGTAAATCCCAGCCACATCACACGTGAGCCCGGGAGGTAGAGAATAGCTTTCAAACCACTTCCCACAAATTGAGAGTGAGCTCTGCACTCTCATACGTCTTATTAAAGCTGTGGTGAGGAACAGGCTTGCTAATACAGTGCCCCGTGCTTGAAGCAACCACTCCCATTTAAGGAACAAAAAAAGCTGTCATCTACCTCCAGCCAGTAGAATCCAGATTAACTTCTGCCCTCTAAATTAACACACCAAAACTTTGTAATGAGTCACTTGGGCTGCACTCAACAAATCTGACACAAGCCTGCTGTGTCAAGAACTCTATGGTGAATCAGAGGAGCACTTTCCTCTGTCTCTTCTTCTCTCTGCCTGCATTGCCTGCAATGTTTGGGTTTCAATTTTGGCTGGTAGGTCATTCTGAGGGGAAAAAAGTGTGAGACGGTGCGTAGTGAGGAGTGTCAACACTGCACATTGCAGTGCAGAAGTGCCTGAGCTAGTGAAGAACCATTTAGAATTGGAAGCAGGATTGCCAAGGTGAAATATTTTTGTGCCTGGACCAGTCAGATGTAGGATGCTCTGGCACAGCTTTCTGGATCAAACCAAGATATTCTGTCCTTTGCTGTGCTGTGTGGATGTTAACCCCTTTGTCTTTGCACTGCATCGTTGCTAAGTGTCAGACATACCCTAATTGCCCGAGATTTAATTTCAGGAAGTGCCTATGTTTTCCTGGTTGGGTTTTTTTTTTCCCCCCTTTTTTGCAGTTCAGACTACAACCCTCCAACTGAAGCCTTAGAAACTTCGGAACTGTAGTCCAAGCATGATTTAAAAACATGCTAGGAGTGGAAATGCAATTAAGGTACCTTAACCACCTTTACTCTGCCCTGCAGTAATGCAAAGGAAAACAATTTGGTTTTAAAGGTTATTGTAATCTAGAGCTTTAAACTCTAACATGCCTTAATCATTACTGAATGGTTATTGAAGAAGTTTACCTTCGTCACAGTCATAAACAACTGCTAAGTAAAATGTGCCTTTTACATTTTTATTAGACAAACAGCACAATAACAATGGTCATTGTGGCCATTTTGTAAAAGACTGAGGCAAGTATCAGTTAGCAAATGAAACAATGTCAAGTCTCAGCTGACACTATTAAATAGTTATAGTCATACCAAGCACAAGTATGATGCTCCCTACCTTTTTTGGCTTCATCTGAAGAAGGAAAATCAGTGTATTCTAAGCTACATTTCAATACAAACTGCATGTTTCAGTCTGGTCCTGCAATCACCCACTCATGTGCTTAGCTTGATACTCCTGGGGACTACTCACATATCTAATGTGAAGACTGACATATATGTTTTTCTAGCGTGAGGGCCAGATCTGTCTTCTCAAAGCTTCATTTTCCCTACATTTTGAAGCACAGGGATGAAGGTCAAAAGAAAGGTCTTTGGGTGTGCAGCAGGACTGATTTGCTCAGACCACATGGGACTGCACTCTGGGTAACTGCTACCAGCCTGTCCTCGCCTGATCTTCCACCATTTTGCTAATATGATTTGGTAGGTTGTACAGGACCACACAAGAGAAGAATCTGCCCCTTAAGTTGATTTGTCTTAATGAGATGGAGAGCTTGGAGTGCACATTTTTCCATTTTTTGAAGATCTTTCAAGACAAAGAAAAACCTTCTATCTTTCTCAAAGGACAAGGTTTTTAATTTTTGGTTGAGTAGAGTGAAATTCTTCATACTGCATGAAGGCTTTTATCTCTCCTTGTCTTCTTCCTGTGAACCATAGGATAAGGATTTCAAAACCTGTCACTGTTGGTCTTGACTGTTGTCTGTGGTGTGAGGAAAGTTGAGCCAATTGCGTACCTGGAAATTTTCCACCTTTGTATGAAGGGAAGGACAGAATCCGATGTGGATCTGTGCTGCTGCAAACCCTTCTGCTGACTGTGCTTGAGATCCAGTTGTACACCTGCAGCTCAGCTGTGCTGGGCAAGGGACTTCATTACACATTGCCCTGCTTATCAGGTGCACCATTTTCTTAGTGCCTGAGCTGCCATAATCTGACACTTCATTTGGAAAGCATTCACTGTCCTCTCCTGACAGCATTTTGTGATCCATATTTTTTTACGGCTGGTACAATCTGAAAATCAAGTACTTCTGGCAGTTTTCGTAGCTCCATATAGTACACTATATTCATCTGAAAAACTGCCATTTGCCTTTAATCTGTCCAGATCCAATTATTTTAAGTATCCCCAGGTGAAGCATTAGAGACCACATGTCCTTTCCTTTTAAAAAAGGGAACTCTTTGTTTTATCTGTCATGGCTGGAGGTGGGAGCTCAGTTCCTGGTCATCCACTGGCATGTGATGTGACAAGCACTTCTCTGTGCCTCAGTTCTCTCATACGTGCAGTAATACTGCACCAGTCTGCCATTTATAACATGCTTGGAAGTCTACAATGTGCTTAATGTGACCCGGAGAGACCTGTACATCTGGCTTCTTTCATTTTTTCAGTCCAGTTTCATTGGAGAACAAAAGTTTATTCAGTACCTTCCTTTTGAAAGTAAAAGCAGTGATACTGGAGTCTTCTGTAGCGGGCGTGGTCTCGGCTGGGACAGTTAATGAACATGAGGAAAATAGGGGAAAAAAACCAGTTGTGTTTGTTAGCTCAGTGTTTCTCAAATGTTTCATGTTGGCAACACTATTTGAAGTGATAATAATAAAGTCTAAACTTTCCCCTCTTACACTTGCTGTGCAAGTGCACAGAGGTACTAGTAGTAATGGTGTTATGCCAGTGTAATTGCTTTATATGTTTGTTTTAAGAGGCTGGCAAAGAGCTCTTGGCTATAAAGGGTTAGGGTGTGCAAGGAATGCAAGAGCAAGATTTCTTTTGCCTGAGATTGTAGCTGCATGTTCAGCATCTCTCTAATCTTCTTTTTCTCCCTGGACTGTGTTTCTTGACCTCCTTGGGGGATTTTGATCCACCAGTAGAAAACCCCAATCTATTACTTGGCCATAACTGCCTGTGGAAATACACTGAACTAAAACCTGATTGCCAACAACTCTGAAATCTTAAATCAGTCTGAGTGAGAGAAAGGTCTCCCATCTCTGGTGGGTTAATACATTGCCTCAGTTTCCCCACTGCTCCTCTGACCTGGCTGCAGTCTCTCATGGTTTGCAGTGCTCAGCTGTTTGCAGGTACAGGACGCAGTGCTTGTTTCTCAAGTAGCATACACTGTCCCAGCAGTTGTTCCACTCCTGTGTAAGGCCAGATGGACTGGTGATTGCTCTAAAAGAAATCTAACATTAGCATATGTGCATGCTGTAGGGAAGACCACTGAAAGACTCAACTCTTCAGTGTCTTGCTCTGCGTGTGGATGTGTACACCATTCCAGAGGTGGCATTTTACAGCAGTGGCAGTGTTACAAGCACTCGAAATGTACAAGCACGATGAGATGCCTAATTTAAGCAGTCTTGTCTCCTGAGCTCTGCAGTGGAGCTGGGTCAGTGATACCAGTTAGAAAATACTGGCACTTCTCTGTGGAAACAGAGCAATGTCTGGAGAGAGAYCCAGGAACTGGACTTTTTGGCATGGATGTCCCCACCAAGAGTCGCAGCCTGTGCTCAGCTGATAGAGGATTTCTCCTCTCAGTAATTTCTGAGCTAGCAAAAGTTAATACTGTCTCTTTAGGGGCTATTTGGTGATATTTGGCAAAAAGGTTTGTGGTCTCAGCTGTAAACCAAATAGGCCATTTACCCCCTCACAGTAGTAGCTACCACATTGGCAGTAATTGTCCCCTCAGTCACTGCTAGTCACCTCTCAGCCAGAGAGCTGAATTGAGGCCATGGAGACAGAATGGTCTCCTTGCTCTGAGACATTTCTGCCAGCTCAACCTGGGACCTCACCGGCAGCATGATAGAAAGTAGTGCTTGGGCTGTGTCTCTTCTGGTGCCAGCAGAGCTCGCAGTCAAACACCCTTCACCTGCCTTAGGTTGTCAGGACATTTTTAAAGAGGAAGAGCCTATGGCTTTATCTGCCTGACAGCTGCGTGAAGGAGTTGGAAGAACCAGGCAGCTCTTTGATATGTCACCATCTCTGCTGGCTGCCTGTGAGGAGACCCAGTAAGTTCTGGATGTGCTCAGCCAGCCCAGCACATGTGGGCACTGGGCTGGCTGAGGGAGGCACCCACCCACCCGGAACAGACAAGGCCCATTAAGAGTTAATGCCTGCAATTAGAAATGAGCTGCAAGAGTTGGAGGTTTCAGAAAGATGACAGTGGGTGTGAAACACTGTAACATTCCCATTAATTCGAAATGTCTCCTCTCTGGCCAGAAAGAAGTGCCCAGATTTTTTAGTCAATATTAATTTTACACTTGGCACCACAGGAGAGTGTGAACTGCTGAGTTCACAAAGGGTCCATCTAATAAACAGACAATAGAAAATCAGAAAAGCGAAGATTGAGTTCGCTTGCCCAGGCGATGAGAGTATAATAACCATGAGGGCTGCAGAGGGCAATGGAAAATTCTGAGCTGTAATGAGGAGTCACAGCAAGTGCCTGTGCTGTGGCTCTCTGATGGGCACAGGTAGGAGCAGTGAGAGAAGGTGGGATGGTGTAGCATTGTGTGGGAGGGAGGAGGTCTTGGATCTGGAATGAGAGACAGATGATGAGGAAGGTATCATGTCACAGGTGTGCTATAGGCCAGTTAAGAAATGCCAATTGTTCCCCTGCAAATGAATCCCAAGCCTGATCTCCATCTGATTTCCTTTAGAAGAGAGTTTGAAATTTTAGATGGGCTTCCACATGCATGCCTGCTGCCTGTCAGGTCTGCTCTGACCCTTCCTGTTTGGATCACCTCTCTGGCTAGATTATGTTAAGCAAGCCATTCCTGTCTCCTGGTGGCCTGCAGAATACTAGGCATCAGGCTTTCAAAGTTGTGGTGATTAGCCAAGTAAATACTGCAGGAGTAAGGGATGAACTTGATTCCAAAAAGCCAGATGCTACTAGCTTTCTAATAAACCCAGAGGAAACTCTCTGGGAACAGGAGATAATTGTAAGAAAAACAGATTGCTTTGAGGGACATGTTTGCCTGCTTTCCTCAACTTTCAAGCAGTCTCCAAAACAGTCAGCAAAGTCTGCAAAAGTAGTTTCTTTTATTCAATCTTGTTGCTAGCATGAGACCTTCCAAAACCAGAACTACTTAATTTCAACACTGTATTGCAACCAATCCATGGGCACTTCAAGTTTACATGTGTCCTTGTGCTTCATCCCTCGGCCTCTCCTTTCTTCCTGGGATAGCAGGGTCCAAAAGCTGGATAACAGACTGAAGACTCCATTTCCTGCTTTGGCTGAGACGATGTTTCAAAATAGAGATGTGTTTCAAAATAGATGGATTTCTCTGCAGAATTGTTCTTTTAGTTCCCTTCCTTTTTCTTCTTAATGAACATTTTTGATATCTGTGGAATCTGAATTCTACCTTGATTGAAATGGCACCACTGCTATCAAAATTCAAAGCCTCTATCTCAAACCCCAAGCCATTGAAATCCCTGACAAATCTAGCACCTGGTTAATGAATACGTCTCGAGGAGCCCAGATACTTTATTTTCATTTCTGTAACACTGTTAGTGTTTTTGATCTGGCCATTAAAGAAGCAAGGTGAAAGAGTAAGACGACTCCTGTCTGTGCATTATCTGTCTGTGACAAGCTACCAGTGGATGCTGCATCTGATCAGCTGTAATACTCGGGTCTGAATTCTGGATAGAAAGCCACCGATTTTGTTTAAGATCAGAAGAGGGAAAAGAGGTCTAGCCTCCTCAGCATAGGAAGCAGTTGTGATCCTGGCAGTGAGATGAGAAAAAAAGAAATGCAGGGCATGCAAAGTCCTTGTAAGAGAGGAGATGAAAGCCCTGGTAAAGAAACACGGAGAGAACAAAGTGTGGTTAGACAAAGGAATAAGGGGATACATGTGAAGTGCATGTGTCAGAAGAGAAATGGGGCAAACACACTCCTTTAGAAGAATGAAGAATTCCCAGAGCCCCTGGTGTGAAAAAGGGAAGGGAAGGTTTGCAGAGAATTCCTAAAATGTACTGGGAATGAGGATAGGGGTGGGAGACAGAGAAATCTTACAGGGGCGTGGAAGTAGAGTAGCTGGATGTAGAGACCTCCTGCAGCATGAGAGATCCCCTTCTCTCTGGGGTGGCACGGCACCAAATGTTGGAGACCTGCGACTGGGCAAAGCCAGCAGCCTGCATGAATACTGTGGACAGATGGCAGAGTAAACCATTGGGCCCAGGTTTCTGGACTATCTTACCTGACTTTGCAGCTTCTCAAGTCTGTTCCTTTTCAAGCCCCCAGGTGTGTTGCTGAAGTTTTCTAGCCTACAGTCTGAGATGAAAAAAAACCTCATGCAATCTGGAGGTTTTACTGGTTTTTCAGTCAAGCTGTAAATACTCTAATCACAGCCATCTTTTGGCACCCAAATTTGCAACACTCATGAGTGCAACCAAAAAACAACATCTGTTTTGAGGTGTGAGTTAATGCCTATTGTGCACCCCTTTGCAGATGCTCTGGAGTTGGTGCGTGCCCTTCCCCTGCTGCTTGTTCTCTGCAACCCAGGCGAGACTCATCCTGGAACTCTTGGGGTCTGAAACATGGACTTGGACTTGTAGCAACTGTATGCTCCTGGGGGATCAGTAGAGCTGAGGGTGCCAGCTGTTTTGTTGTTGGTCTACCAGCAGGAAATGCCACTCACAGGAGTGGAGTGCAGTACAGTGAGACTATTTATTTTTTAACCTTCTTTCACATCCCATTTATGAAATGTCTGCTTAAAGGCAACTAGCTATCTTGTACCATTTAACTATGGTGCTAGCTGTGCTGATAGTGGCTATATCTGGGGGTGATGGAGGGATAAGGAAGGCAAGTAAAGCTCTGTCTGTCATCACAACTTCTGCCCCAACCGTCTTGGTATGCAAGTAGAAGTCTTCCCAGACGCATTTCTGCAGTGAAATGACACCTCCTCTTTCAGCCCTTCATAACGTGAAAGCTTCATAAACACAACCTCTGTCGTCTTCCTTTTCTTTTTTCAAATGTGCTTCCTTTGTCCATTTGTCTTGGCATCTCAGTGTGGTGGCTGGCAAAGACCACACCAGGGCTCTGCTGTCTGACATGATTTTGATCAGGCTAGAAGGGTTAACCTGAGTGATATGCATCTGTTCCAAGATAACCACCCACTTAGTAAAATGCTTCATTTGGCCAGATGGATGGACAATTAAACTACTTGAAAACATATCCCTTTCGTGACTCAGGAGCATGTAGAAGCTATCGCTCTGCGATGGTGGGAGCATGAGGCCTTGTTATGGATTGGTACTGGGGAAATGTCGTTTAGTTTCACTGTTACTTCTTGAGTACAGTGATCACTGATACATTTGTAATGAGGTCCAACCCTCTATGAGGGTATGTGAGAGGGGTTTGTGTAGGAGGATGTGTATGGGGCTTTATAGCCAGCTCTCACTAGACCTCCTTTCATTCTGAGCTCTTTCACCTGGCTGCTTGGTGAGGGTGTTGATAGCACCTTCTTGCTCCTCCACTCTGTCACAGAACATAAAATCTTGGCAAAACAGATTTGTGATTTGGATCCAGAATCCAACATTTGAGCAGCCTTGAACGCTAACAAATTGCCAGGACTGGAAGGTTTCACCTGAGGTCTGAGGAACTCAAGGATGAAATAGCTGTATTGCCAAAGGCAGTGTGTAACATTTTCTCTTAAAAATTTCTTGGCACCTGAAGCATGGAGGGTGGGTAAACGTAACATCAATCTTTAAAAAAAGGTTTTGGGAGGATCCAGGAAACTAAAGGCTTGTAAGCCTGGCATCTGTAGTACATAAACTAGTAAAAGCTGTAATAGAAAAAATATATTTGACAATGAGATAAATACAATCAGTTTTGGAAAAGTCAGTGTGATTTCTGTAAAGGCAAGAGGTTTGTCTTGCGAACCTCTTGGAGTTCTTTGAAAAGTATAGGAGTGAAGATAGGAGTGAAACAGCTGATACTAGATTTCTATAAGACTTATGGCAAAGTTCTTTTAAAAAATATCTTATTGGGAACCTGAGCGGGCATTGCCTAGAAGAGAAGGTCCTGAGATGTATAAATAATTGGCAGAGACAGGAAACAAGGTAGGAGAAAATGGGAGAAAAGTTATCGCAGTGGAAGGATGTTGCCAGGGGAGTTTCACAGGTTGGTGCTGGGATCTGTAATGTTGAACACATTCAGGAATGACCATTGAAAATAGGGAGAACAGTGAGACTTCAAACTTTGCTGATAAAATTAAGTTATTCAAGACAGCAAAGACGATGGTCAACAGTGAAGTATTGTTGGAAAACCCTATGAGACTGAATGGCTGGCCAGTAAAACAGTGGATGAAATTTCATGTGAATAAATGTGAAATGAGACATGCAGAGAAAAACAGTGCTTGCTGTGTCTATAAAAGCATGGGCTTTGAGCTGACCATACCACTCTGAAGCAAGATCTTCGGGTTATGTTAGATAGCTCCATGAAAACATCAGGTCAAACTTAGCAGAAAGACAAATCAAATGCTAGAAGTTAAGAAAGGAATAAAGAACAAACCAGAAAATGTTATTGCACTGTTCTGGGTGGTGTGCGTGTGTGTGTGTGTTTGGTTTTGGTTTTAGTGTTGTTTTGGGTTTTTTGTTTGTGTGGGTTTTTTAATTAAAAAAGCCGGGTGTGCTTTCACATTGAATAGAATATGTGGTTCTGTTTTCTTCATCCTCAGGGAGTATACTAGACATGGGAAAATTCCAAGAATGGCTTCTATATAGGATTGAATGAGAAGTTGTCTTCAGCTTGGAGGAGACATGACTGAGAAGTATAGCAAAGATGGAAGAGCATGGATAGGGTCTGACTGTTTATTGTCTTCCCCTATGCAAGAACAAGGGTTTTCCAAAGAAAACCTTGGTCTGAACCATCATGAGTGTTCTTACCTCTTAGATTCTAGGGTGATTTTTCTCATGTACGATGGAATCGCCTCTCCTAAGGAATGCTGCTCTCTTATCTGAGTTTCTTTCCTGTAAAGGGAAGACAAAGTCCCCCTAGGTAAAATCCTGTGTGATAATTGATGGATTCACTATTCTGGCCCAGCCTCCAAATAGAGGTTTGGTTGTGGAGGGAGTTTCCTCACCCAGATGAAATCACTGTCACTGGTATTTATGCCGTACATGCGTGATAATCCTTTTGATCTCTGTAGGCATCTGGGATTCTTCTGCTTGGGTAACTGGCAGCCAGCCTAGCTCATCTGAACTGGCAGCTGCAAAGGTGGAGACTGATCAGAAATAGCTGGAAATTGATAGGACTCTTTCTGGAGACCCTTCTTCCCTTTGTACTTTGAAGGTGTTGCATGCTTTATTGCCATGTTTTCACCATTACTTATAGACTCACCTTTGTCATCTCTGTCATCACAGCACAAGACCCTTCGTAAGAGCTGGGTAAGTGGGAAAGTGAGAAGGTGGAGATTGGAAGGGGCAGGGCTCAAGGTGTACTTCAGAGCACCTACATATTTAGCCGTAGTCTGTCTTACTGAAGGCTAAATACACCCGAGTTGCTATCTGCAAATCCCAAACAATCAATCTGTGGTTTAAAGAACTCAGGGAAGGTGTTGGGGTGGACAGATATTTTATCACCAGCAGGCCAGCTCCTGCTGCAATAGCACATGGCCCCATCCAAAGGTCAGTTAGGAGGGCTGAGCAAGACTTTTCACATCATGTAGGCTTCCTCTCTTTTATGTGTGTCATTACAGACATCAGCTCTGATACCTTGTCTCTGTGCAAGGTGTGTGTAACATTTAGGTCATAAAGATTAAGGCTTGTGTTCATCCCTGGACATTTAGCACTTAAGGAGAAAAATCAACGCTTCTCAGGAAAGCCTGTGTGAATGGCTCTTTTCCAACTCATCCCTACTTTTCCATCACTTCCCCTTACCTAGTCCTGTTTCTCTGCCACAGTCCTATCAACACACCACTGTTCTCACCTTGAATAAATCCACCTGTGAAGTGTGTCTAGCAGAGAGGTGTTTTGGTGGATGTGTATTTGCTTGGGAGTCCTTGGGGCTTTTCCTCTGGGAAAGCCATGGAGAATAAATGATTTGCCAGAGTTTAGAGTGGTGCTGCCAGAGTTATGGAAGACAGACGTGACATGAAGTCCCTGAGATATCAAAATCATGAAGCCAGAATGTTGAAGTGCAAGGGAGTGAAGTGCAAGTGAAGTGTGCAGAGAAGAGGGTGGGAGGAAACAAAAAACCAAACCAAAACAAACCAAAAAGATCCTAAGAATAGATTTACCAGCAATTTTTAAATCAGATTCTCCTAGTGTTTGGTTTCTTGTAATCAGCTAATACTTGTGCTGTCAAAGCAGGTGTTTGACCATCTCTGCTGGTTCCAGGTTGCATGTGTTTCAGTTACTGGTGGTTTCTGAAAACCCTGTCTGCTCAGTAGCATTTATGCTCATAGGTATCTTGGTAATGGGGAAAAACCCTCCAGCTTTACCTCTGGGAAATGTGTGGGGAGAGTGCCACCGTGTGGTGACACAGAAAATGTCATCCTTTTCACGGCAAGTTTAAAAGAGCATCTCTTTGAAGTTAATGGAGGCATTCTTGATTTCTCCCCAGGATTTGGGTTGTGCCTGGTAAAGGAGCAGGAGCAACACTTCAGGCACTTATATTTTGCTTATATTATATTCTTCCTTCCCTTCTCTCTCCCAATAGCCTATTGACAAAGGTAAGGCAAAATGTGTTCTTTTCCAGTCATGTGTTAACATCATGTCTTTCCTCAAGGGATAGTGAAATAAAGGGATAAGAACAGGACACATATAGATAATATACTGTGCCCTGCAATTTTCTCCACACAATCTGTTGCAAATTGTCTCAAGCATGGACAACACAAGTTCAGGGACTTAAGGCTGTGCTTTCTCATACCTGTGCCAGTGATGCCGACGCTGTACTGTGATCATTCCTCTATTACAGCATGCATTCTGCACCCCACAGTGCTAATACTGAGACTAAAGTCATCTTAGTCCCGTGTCCTGGCATGCTCATAACCTGGTCATTTGGCTTTACTAAGCAGGTGTCACACCTTAGTGCTTCCTTTTCAATGCCTTTTAGCTCTAGGTCCTTAAATATTAAGTCCGTGGCTAATTTGCTTTGGTTCTGCTCTGGGGAAGGGAACACTTCCTTCTGAAGCTCAGTTGTTTGTTATAAGATTGAATGGAAAAGAGAACAACAGCAAGCAGCAGACACCTTGCCAGAGGCATAGCCTGTAGGCTGTACCTGTGCTGTAAGCCTGGCACTGGCTCTGCAGCTAATCCATCAGTATGCTTATTGGTTCTTTGCAGACATCTTTCCAAAATAGCCTGACTTCATAAGCTCTTCAACCTGATCATAAGAAATTTGGTAGTATTTAGAAGTATATGTGAGCTTCCCCCTTTCACTCTTCCTTTCACTCTTTTAAGACCTAGAAGGATTCAAGTAATGGTATCTTGAAGCTGCACATGGGATACACATTGCAAAATCAGGGAAGGGAGCATCGTATGCACTACCATTGTTGCTCCTTTAGCATGAACGTACTTGACGTAGTGTCTAGGACATACCTCTGATTCTCTTGCTGGGACACACCAGCCTTTGGTCTACCTGATAACTTTCTACAGGAACATTGGAAGAAGCACACAATCACTACAGGAGCCCTCCCGAGATGTACGTTGCAATCTTCAGATTGGCCCTATTCAGACGTGGAGGAGAGACAGATTTATCTGTCTTACACTGCATCTCTCTTACAGAAATTCAGACCTTCCAGCTGGGATGCTAGTAAAATCTTCTTGCCAGCAAAGGACCTTTGGGTAGCTGTAAGTATCAGTTCATGAGGAGTTACTGCATTTCCTTTAAACAYTCCACCTTAATGTGGTGCTGCTGTGCTGCTCTTTTGGATGGCAGCCTAAGGGATAATCATTGGCCTGAGCTGTCTCCCGCAGAAACATACATCTTCCTCCATATGTACACCTACCCCCCCAGTATTTGGGATGCTGCTTGCTATGCCTGCCAGTCTGTGCTCCCCAGCCATAGGCTTCCTGCTCTGCTCCTTAGGGGGTATGGGCTGCTTGCCATGAGTCCCTCTGCTGATGTTCTTGGTTGCCTCTGGTCACAGATGAGAATTATCCAGTCTTTACTTTTCCATAGGGATCTAGTCCTCATTCATACTCAGTTATCTGCTGGTGGAAGGTTCATTTTGTTACAAAGTTCCTCCAAGGCCATCTGTGGGTCATCATTCACAATGTCTCCACATGGCTTTATTGAGCAAGGTGTGAACTCTTTCTAATTCTAGCTGCACCTTTCTTGCCTGCAGCAAAGCTGTTCCCTCTTCACTTCTCGTCTCAGTTGTCCCACCTTCCTCGTCTGCATGGTGTCAGGAACAGTAACTGTCTCCTGCTATAAAGGTAGAAAAGGGTCAGCCTTCTTACCGGCTGATAGTGTTTATGGTGTTGCTTTACCAGGATTCATCCTTCCCATTGCAAGAGCCAAATTCCACCACCTCTGGTAATTAATTGACAGCATTTTGGGCCTGAAATAGGGAAATATCCTTTAGCTTCCCCCATGTGAATCACAAGCTTTGTAGCTGTAGGACCAGCTGGATTCCAAAGACTCTAAAGTAATACCCAGCCAGTTCAGGAGATTTTGCAGCCATAGAGAACAAGTAGAAATTAATTCTAGTCCCTATGAATCAGCTATTCTGGTCTTTTGAAAGATACAGTTCTGTATGAACATACTTAACTGCAGCCTAGTTAGAAACTTCATGTCATAGAAAAGAGAGCTGGGAGGCAGCCCGAGAAGTTGCCAAACACACTTCATTTCTAGGGGGAGTCTTATTACCATCCATGCCAATCCTAGTACGTGTGTGTGACCCATTTTTAGCTTCTCCATGGGCAAAGGTTCCGCAAACTCCCTAGCTTATTCCAGTGCTTTGCTGTCCTGACCATTAAGTCATTAGACTTTCCGTAATGTTCGACCTAACTTTCCCTTCTGTGTTTAAACTGACTTTTTGTCCTGTCCACACGTTATTACTTTCCTAGATGCCATGCTGTTCTGTGTATTTGAAAGCCATTATCATGTCATTTCTGTTCTCCTATCTCTGGGTTTAACAAACCAGTTTCTCAATGTTTCCTCACAGGCCATGTTTTCTAAGCCTCTGATTTTTGGAGGCCTTCCAGCAAGTCCACAACTTTCTCAGAGTGAGATTTTGTAATCCTGCATCATCCAGAGAGCATAATATGAAAGAATTAAGAAATATAGTATTATGGGGCACACTTCCATTACAATGATAAAATAGAGCATGGCAAATCTATTTCTTATCTTGTGGAAATCACACCTCAGCCTAATCTCCAGTTAAAATATTCATTAATACAGCCTGAATAATAAGCATGTATAGAACAATTACTATGAAACTAGCTTTCATTACACTTATGAGATACAGGTTTGTGCACATGAGAGGTTCTGACAAGATCAGGATAGCAGTGAATGAAGCTCTTTATATACACCTGTCTAACAGAAAGGGATTATACACAAATGAATCTACAGTTGGTGTTAGCTTATGTATATTGCGCTGTACCACAGTGACCAATCTAATTTCTGGAAGAGTGAAGATAAGGAATGGGAATGCAGGCAGAGACTTGCACTGCATTGTGGTAAAATCTGGATGTTTCCTAAAGGAAACTAGTAACTATCTTGCAGGCACAAGTTAGCCTTTCTGTAGGGCAAGTCTTGCTGCAAACACACAAAACCCTCTCAGGACATAAATATCTTAGCAAGTCACTCAAAAGTGGAAACCTTGCTAATTTTTTTTTTATTATTATTATTTTTTTTTTTTTAATTACATCTAAGAAGAGGGAATTTGAAGGACTCCTGTCCTCTAGATTTGGCTGCTGCTGTTTTTCTGCTGATTGGCGCAGCTCATGCTTGTTCCTCCTTCATGGGACCTCCAAAAGAGAAATTTCATCAGAAGGTGCAATTGTGAACAGGCTTCAGCCCTTGGCCAGAAACTGCTCTTCTCCATAGCGGCTTCTCTCGAGGCAGTCCTGTTCTGCAGCTGACAACCAGGATCCAGGTCTCTGTTTAGCACAGGACTCTGCTGTCTTGATGTACACTGAAAACAGCCAGCTCAAATCTTTGTCTTTCAGAGCTCGCCTCTTGGCATTGAGGCTGCCCAGGGGAAGACATCCTGGGATTTGAATGCAGGGGTAGAGGGAACAGGGACCAGATCTACCAGTCTGCTCAAGGGAAGCTTTGATGGTATCCTCATGTACCTAGCTGGATGGAATCAGCACATGGTAAAACTGTTTTGCTGGCAACATCTTACCTAGATATTGATATCTAAGATACTGATCTTAATTCCCCTTCCTCACAAAATACACAACTACTATCACACCATAGAGTGGCAATGGACACATCGGTTAATTCGTGTTTGTAATGCAGTTAAATGGTGTGGTAAGGACTGCCGTTGTAAAGTCCAGGGGGGAACAGATAATTTTACCTTCTGAAAAAGAGTTGCACAGAGCAGTAAAAAAACTGGCCAAAAGGGTAAAAAGAAACAGCAATGTTTACTGGATGGAAGGGACAGCTTGTGAAATGAATGGGAATGCTGTAGAAAAAATCRTTTTGTGTTCTTAAAGGGCTCCTATGATCCTTGGCTGTTAAACCACAGGAGTGGAAAAAAGGAATTAATTTTACCTCTGTTTTAATGGGGGTTAAGGCACCTACTGAAGTAGGGCATGCTGCTTCTTAAAAGGTATTAATATTTGAAGATGAGGAGAGGGGCACGAAAATGATTTTTTTTTTTTTTTTTTTTTTTTTTTAAAGCTTTACAGTGTGAGACTTAAGGACCTCAGTCTATTTAATTTTTTAGAAGAATAGTGTGAGTGGACTTGATAACAGTGTAGAAGTATTGCTGAGCAGGGGAGGCAGGGAATAGGTAGGCTGGGTGCTTATCTGAGAAGAGTACGATAAGAACCAGCACCTGCAATCTGAAAGCACACAAATCAAATTGTAAATTAGGCACCCTTTGTAAAGGGGATTAACCACTGGAAYGCATGTCCGAGGGTAGTGGTACGTTTTCCATCCCATGACATCTTTAAACCAAGAACACATGATTTTCTGGGTCTGATGCTTCAGTCAAGTATAAAAGTTTTGGGCTCAGCCCGAGGATAACGATGAAATGACAGTCATTTATATACAGAATGATAGAATAATTTCTCTTGGCCTTAAATGCTAATGAAATTATGAAGTGTGGATATGAAATTAAAGACACTATCCTCCAATATATGCCCAACAAGGATTAAATAGGACTCCATATGCCAATTTTATATCTGACATTTCCTAACAAGAAGTTCAATTTCTACAATATTAATAATGTTCTTAAGCACTTGTGGACAGTCAACCATCTCTGGTTTAGTGCTGTAGAATCCAGTTTAATATTTCCTTGCCAGGAAGTATTTGTATGAAATGCAGATTTCTTAATTTCATACAAAGAATGACAATTCAGGTTCTGACGTAGTCATTACGATTACACTATGTTTGTACAGCATGCATACAGCATGCATACAGCTTTGTCTCTAGTGATATTTAAAAAATAGTATTAAATAATATTAAAATATTTTTCATAAAAAATGRAAAAAGTTTGTGTATTTCCATACAATACAGTAGTGTGTATGCAGGAGGATTTTTTTGATAGATTAGCTAGATATATTTAAGCATTTAGATTAATAGATAATGATTTTCAGGTACTTGAATTCATACACTTATTTTATGATTTTTGGATTAGACATTGTTGTAGGGGTGATCAAAGGCTTTTCTTAACATTTCATGTTGATTTTGTTTTATTAGTGGTTAGGAGCTCCAAATAAAGTCTTGAGCCACTTTGCCTAAGACCTGTGTAATTACATGGTGGGAAATGTATCTCTTCCCAAAGAAAATATTGTCTAAATAAGCAAGATGCTACCCGTTTTGTGTGTTATCCCCTTTTTACTTGCGGGGAACTCACTACAAAGAAAAGGTGGCTTTCCTGAGATCACATAGGAAGCACACGGCAGCCCCAAGAGCTGGACACCTTTCCAGAGCGCCCATGTACATCCTTAACCAGGAGATCATCATTCCCGTGTTAATAAGGTTGAGACCAATATTTTCCAGACTGCAGTAAGTGATTTAGGTGCCTTACTGACATTTTCAGAAATTACTGAGGAACTCAAGTCATTGCAAATCTTCTATATGGACAGCTCTGAAAAAAAAAAAAAAAGTCTTCAGTTTATTCAATTGTACTGTCACTGTAAGCAATTTACTACTTGACATAAAGAAGAGTCCTCAGACTTTGTCTCTAAGATACTGTAATGGGTTTTATACAGGTACAGATTGAGATATTTTAATTTTCTGGTTTTGCTAATGGTGATGTGCCAAAAACCCCAATGTACGTGTCTTAAATATACCAAGTCAGTAATATGAAAAGTCTGCATTTTCCTTTGCAAAATACTTCTGGGGACTTCTACCAGCTCTAATGGTTGTTCACATAATTAATATAGAATACCTAGCTTAGAGCCATGCAACATCTCCTTTCTAAATACGTTTATGCTCAACTGAAGTCAGCTTCCCATTTTTATTTGTGGCTTATAGGTAAATGCCCCGAGCGCATTTTGCACTCAGATTAATAACCACTTTGTCATCACAAGCCTTCCTGGGGCTACCCATTCGTTGTTGTTGGTGGTTTTTTTTGTTTTGTTTGTTTGGGTTTTTTTCTTTCATAAAACAGGGTCAGCCTAATTCTTTCTAGCATTTGTAAAGAGGGAAGTCTGTGAAATGATCTGTCCCCTTCATTCAGATCATTCATTTCACATTTGGAAACTAGCCTTATTTTTAGTAAGCAGGGCAGTGGTACAAGCTGCCTGGCGTAAGTGGTCTGGTTGGGGATTTTTCTTATTTTTTGGTTGTTGCCAGTTTAGTGTGAGATTCCAGGCAGGTTGAAGTGAACTCAGTTTCACTTGCTGTCACTACTCAGGACTGCCATCAGAAGGAGATTGCTGGCAGTGCTCGCACTGCTTTCCATATCACTAACTGGGAGCGCAATAAATAGCGTTCGGCTCATTGTAAGGCTCCTGAAATGAATGTGTGCAGAGGCTTCGGTTAGCTGCTTCTCTCCAGTGCAAAAGGGGTGTCAGCTGCTGGATACCTCTGCCTTTCTTTCCTGCCTTCATTGCTAGGTCTGCCGGGGTCGGGTCAAGTGGCGCTGCCCAACTTCTCAACAGGTAATCTTGTTCCTTTCTTACCACATTAGCAAGCCTGCATTTGAAATGCGTATGCAGAGCTCATCTGCAAGATGCTGGGGTTTATTAAGGCACAGGGATTAATAAATTGCATCTTGGTAATTGAGAGAGACTGTTTGGAAGTAGTTAAGGCACAAAACTTGCTGCCTTGTATGTCCCCGTGCCAGGTGCCAAAACGCCTGTCCTCACCAGCAAACGCAGAGGGCCATTTCCTGGTTTTGCGCAAGTGGACAGTGTTTTGCAGATGTCAGTAGCTGGGCTGAACAAGATAGTAATTCCACAGAGGAGTGAGGCTTGAGGCTATCTGAAATAGGAGATGACTGTGATTTTTAATTTTGTTTTAGTAACCACAGATTTCTCCTTATCCTTTTATTTCCTTGTAAATACTGTTGTTTTTTCTCCACTGATTTAACTCTGCAGTGCTTGGGGAGCTTGCTTTTTGGTGACAGTGTCTGGACAGAGACTTTAAGAGAAGAAAGAGTCCTTTAGCAAACATTTGGGTCTTTGGGCAAATTCCCTAACGGAGAATTTTAACAGGCTCTTAATGTGTAATGCTAGGGAGTCTACAATCTGCACAGAGACATTAAGTGTCACTGATCTGGCTTGATACTTTTGGGAAAAGTGCTGGAAGGGGGTCTAAGACCTCAGGCAGTGGCCTCGAGACTCGGGGTCCTGAGTTTGGTATGTGAGTTTCCTTGGGTAGAGACAGTGAGCTGGGCCCTGTATCCCCTACCTGCTCTGGTTTGGGAGTGGGTGAGAAGTGCTGTGCAGTTCAGCAACGTGCTGCAGCTCTGGGGAACCCTAACTCGCACTCCAATGCTGCTCTGTGCCAGGTTCCCAGGGCAGGGAACTCTAGCTTACAGCTTTGGGCCAAATTGGTCCCACGAGCCTTCAGCTTCCTGGGGGAAGAGGGTGAGGGTGTGTTTTGGTGCTCAGCATGATGTGGCTAATTCTGGGCTGTATTTCTTCAGTTGCGACAGCCTCTCCTTTGAGCTCCTGAACACGACGACATGGGGGAGGCTGCTGGTGCAGTCTGCTAATAATGCCTTGCTCTGTTCTCTTCTGCTGGGGCTTCTTAGTGTTACTCTACAAATAGGAATKACTTAATCCTCAGTCCCTCCACCCCAGGCTGAGGGCAAGTATTAAGACTTCCAGTGTTATTCCATAATCTTATAGACAGAAAATGTGCAGTACAGAAAGATTACATGACTTGCCCAAGATCAGAGTCGGGAACAGATTCCAGATCTCTCTTCCTCTCTGGTCTTGGTATCCAGCAGTGCTTTTCCACATCTTCCCTGGGATGGTTAACTGCCTCCTTGCTTTGCCCGCTCTCACCATAAGAAGCCTGGGGCCTTGGCAGGGCTTGGAAGCTGATGGTGCTGAGGTAGGATTGAGGTTGAGCCCTTCACTGTGGAAGTACGTGGCAACCTTCAGGGAAAGTCCTGCGCATACAGAAATGAATAGGACCTCAGTGCAGCTAGGACTCCACACATGGCCTGACTCATTCCACAGGCAAGTGCAAAGCCTCACTTTTCTGAGGAAGGAATGGGAATATTTTAGGCTAGCTACAGCAGAGCTAGCTGTAGTGGTATTTMTATGATTAGTTGTGGTATGGATTAGGATGAGCAAGGTGCCTCTCAGAGTAGTAACTGGCTCAGGTATCTGGACAGAGAGAGAAATAAGTTGGCAGGCACTGCATCAAGTGTAGGTTCGTTCAAGAGAGTGCTCTTGCAGTGTATTGATGTTGTGCTGAAGCTAGGTGCTCAGGATCTGGGAAATAGGAAACAGAGACTGTTCATGTCCACATCATTGCTTGAAACTCAGTAATCAACAACCTTTTCCCATGTAGCTGTGCATGTCTCTAATGTAAAAAAAMCAAMCAAMCAAMCAAACAAAACCAAACAAAAAAACCAAACAAACACCAAAACCAAAAAAAACCCCCCATGCTTCTGGCACTGTCTGTTTCCTAGTAGATAGGTCTTTAGTCCATAAGCTCCTATCCCAGCTGGTAGCACCTGCCTACCTTGATGGCTGTCTCAGAACAGGCACAGACAGGATGGCCTCTTCCTGCCTCACTTGGGTTCTTTCCCCTCAGCCCCGACACCAGCATAGCTCAGCAGTCAGGGACCTATGCACCATTTTGTGGATGGGGAACTGAAACACATGAAGGCACTTTCATTAGGGTTACACAGAGAAATCTGTAACAAAGTCGGAAATGTAACTCTGTAGATAGAGCTACAGAAGTTGCTGTTCAGGCCTTGAGCTGGTCCCTAGCACTGTTGTGAAGCATGGAAGCCCRTATGATTCCTGTATTTTTTGTCCTCTGTAGGCTTAAATAGTTTCTGTCTTCTGAACTGGATATTTTATCAGTCAGGATATGCTGGAGGTGGTGGAATAGCTTGCTGGTTGAATCAGTTTGGAAGCTCATGCTATTAATGTTACATAGGAACTGAATTTTTCCCACTGAACTGTTGCTTAGCCCATGCTTCTCAGATAAGTGAGAGGTTAAGTTAGTCAAGCTGTTCTTGCTGAAAATAGTTCTGAGAGTAAGAATCCTTATCATCTTCAGAAGCGTTAAGTTCAGATTGGAAAGGGTGTAAATTACAACCAAGATGATCAGGAGATATGATCACATCCCAAGAAACTGGAACAAACAGCCGGGCAAGATGAGGGAGATCAGATTAATGTGTATATCTGGTAGAGTCGGTTTAAAAATGGAGGAGAGAGGAATGTTGCTTCTGAAGGACTGGTGATGCAAGAACAACTGACAATAAATTGCTCATTTAAAAAAAACAACAGGCAAGGAACTAGGAGACTTTTAAGCATGAGACCAAAGACGGCTTAGACTTAGCCACTCAAAGTAGTTAGGGAAATCACCTAGAGAGGTTATTTATGTTTTTGAGATGTGATTTATGAGACTCTGGCAGTTATCTGCTGTTGCCACAAGCTTGATTTAGTAGCCCGTAAGTTCCTCATTTCACAGAAAAATCTGGCAGTAAAGGTGCGTTTGCCAGAGTGTTACTACCACTGCTCTTTCCCAAGGAAGATACTCCAGTGCTTGGCTATCCTGCTTTTCTGTTAGAACAGTCCATGGGGAACCGTGACAAGCTGTGGTATTTCTTGATCTGCTGTGAGATCTGAAAAGACATTAGCATTTGATTTCTCGGAAGGTGAAAGTAATTTCTCATAATGYGAATTGTTATTGCTACAGTTATTGGAATGAAAGGTTTCTCTCTGCCTGGCCTTCTTATTCCCCTTCTTTAAATGTCTTGACTAACAAAGTCTTTTATCCTCCTCTGCTAGATGCAGGGCTTGGGCCAAATTTTTCCCTCCCTGTTTTACTAGAGGGACTGAGGAGTGACCATGTTCACGTCAGTGAAGTTACCCTGGGTTTACTTTGTCACACGTGACAGCAGAACAATGGCGCTGTGCTACTAAGTGGGAGTTGTGCTTTGTGGATATTTTTTCCTATTATTATAAAGACAGCGGCAGAGTTAAGGCTATAATGAAGGGTCTCTTATAATCACACTCCTATTATGCTTAGAAAAAGGCTTTGTGAGCTTTCTGTTTTGTATGTGGGCACTGCAGCTAGACAATCATTTTCTGGCAGCATTTGCTGTGAATCATGCACACAGTTTGGGGGTTTTAGTACGATGTCTCAAGCATCCCTGTGTCATATTGCATTTCTCCCAAGGACATGGCCTAAAATTTAACCTCCCTGAGGAAACAAGCAGGAAGGGGTTCTGCTGTTTAATTTACCTGCCCAAGTCAGCAGGCTCATCCCCAAGGCTTCCTCTGTAGTCTGTGGAAAGGGAAAGGTCCCTCAAGAACACTATTCAATACCCTGTGTTTAGACTATAACTACATTGCCCCCAGGAGGAGCTTTTCTTTCCTGAGAATTTGGTATGGTAGAAAAACTGGCTTTATACAACTTAGCACCTAAATCAGGTGCAAAGCATTAGACTGAGAATCCTCTGTCTTCTGCCAGGTGCCTGGGAATGCTTTTGGGACATGAGGTGCTTTGTTTTAGGTGATGTCTCTGCAACATAGAGGTCTGAATACTGCCAAAAACATGTATTTACATATCTGCATCATTTGCAAAGTTGTGTATAAGGCTGACATAAAGGAGATCTAAGGCCCACAAGCATTTGGACAGGTTTTTTAGCTCTTGTGCCCTTGTGGACAGTGTATAGGACTGGAATTCAGCCCTGCTGGCTCCACTCCCAATAGGGAGTCCAGTGACCCTGGAAAGCATACTTGTTTTTTGGTATACAATGGGAGTCAATACTGGTTTGGGTTTTTGTATATATAAATGGAAGGCTATTGTTGAGAAATTTGAAGTAGAATTGCAGTGGGTGCTTTTGCTTTGTATGCATCTTACATTGAGTCATGTAAAGCTTACAAAAGCCATAAGGACTGATGCTTGTATAGCTTTGCTTGTGTTTTTTTTTCTTTTCACACCAGGCTTCAAGAAGCATGTGCCTTTGGTGGGCGATGGGAAGCTGGAAGAGAGATGTACAAAGACACTGCTATCTCCTGGCAGTCTCTGTACGTTTGTCTGCAGTCCTGCCTGTAGAAAACTTGCCAGATATGTGAAAGACATTGTAGAGTGTATCAGTCTAGCAAGATTTAGAAAACAATCATTGTGTGAGAACTGACTTTCTTTGCATCTGGGGAAAAACGAATTCTGTACACTGTGGTTGCTCCCACTTGAATAATGACATGCAAAATTTGGATTTAATGCAGGTTTCAGTTACGGTGAACTCATGAGAGAGGGTGTGTCAATAAGAGCAATGGCTTCAGTGTCTGTCATGACTGTGTATATTTTGTTAGAATATGGAGTGAAGGCTGGAAGTTTTCTTGCTGCATCTGCCAGTGACATTTTCAGATTCTGCGTGTCCAGCCTGAGGTGACCAAGCAGATAGTGCAATCTGAGATTGAAAAATAAAATACAAATACTTAACTCAGCCCTCCTATCAGCACAGCCTCTCCCAGATATAACTACATCTGTTATCTTTAACAATACCTGCTGTACCCCATCATTCATCCTGTTCCTTACGCTTTGGCATTACTGTGGAAAAACAGGGAAAAACATGCACATATGATACTTTTCAAGGACATGTTTATATTTCCTCTGTAACTCTTTTCCACATATTAGCATTAGGACCTGAATTCCAAGAGGCACTGAACCAGTGCTTTCAAATTACTGTGATCCATAGGTAGAAGCTGTGCTGTCAAAGCAGCCTTAATCTCTTCTCAGGGACCGGGCTTGGACAGCACCTTCACACTTGTCCGTTCCTATGGTGATGTCTGTTCCCTTTCCACAGGCGGCTGAGGGGAGGCTCAGGCTCAGGAGGCCTCAAGCCACCTTTGCAGCACTCTGGGCTGATCCAGCAGCAGGTGTGTGCAGCATGAGCCAGGGCTGGCTTAGACCTGTCTTTGGGAAGAGACACTCAGGCTTCTCTGCTCCTAGGGCAGCCCAGGGTCCATGTACCTCAGTGACTCCCTCCTGCCTCAGCCAGCCCCAAATGCCAGGACCAGCACAAGGCTGTTTGAGTCCCAATTCTGACCAGTAAATGCGGACGCAGGAAACAGTAGCTGGACAGCTACAGGGCAGAATATTTGTTGTCATCTTCAGTTAAGGCCCTCTCATCTTTGGAACTTGAACATCTGATCAAACTACAAAGCTCTGGTAACAGTTTCTAAAAGCATAGCTCTTCCCTGAAAGAGACTGCAAAAGTGTTTCATGCTTGTCTCTCAGGGACGCAGTGGCAACTGTGCGTAGCTTGCGAGTACAAAGAAACTTTTTTTTTTTCTAACTGCCTCCCCTCCAGATGCAGCCTGAACTCAAGAGACCTGAGCTATGTTCTTTCCATTGCCCTCTGATCAGAGGTTTTGATAGAAAAGCCGAGTGCAGCATCACCTGTGAGCTGGGTCCCAACAGTGTGCACAAAGGGACATCCAGGGAGTTCACTAGGTAGGGTTGCTCATGCATGAACTGGAACTGAAGCCAGCTTCTGCCCTCCAGCATTATTTTGAAGAAAACAGTCACACTCTTCTATGTGGTGCAGCTGTGCTCTTACTTGCAATATTGCCTTTATTGCCTCGGGTAGAGCCTGCCAGAGGGACTTAGGGACCCAGCAGCACTCAAGGCCGATGCGACAAAGAGCTGTTTAAGCACGCTGTTGTTACCTTTCATTTAACAAGTGAGAAAGGAGAAACAAAACAGGTAGAGCAAAGAGCTGCAAAAAACATTTCTCAGGTGGAGGTAGAAGAGCTTCTATAGGCAAGGCAGATTACACCTGCAACGTCTAGATGAGAAGGAGTAGGCAATGGCTTTGCATAGAAATGCATTGTTCATCTATATACTCCTGCTTTCCTAAGCAAGCAGTGATGTTGCTTTCCCAACCGCACTATTCTCAGCTATTTATTTTGTGGTAAGAATTACTGACAAAAGAGGGATTCAGCCAGCGCTGCTGGCCTCTGTCCAGCCAGGCTGTCCCCTCAGCCCCTCTCATCTTCTTGAGCCTTCCTTCCTGTGCAAGAAGGAAAGGAAGGCCAAGGTCTGGGGAGGCTGCAAGTGCCTTTTTCAAGCAGATCAGCAAACTGGGAGCTGAACTCAGATCCTTGGCTAGGGTTTACCTCACATGCAAGCAAGACCAATGACCCCCCGCCTCTCTTAATGTGCCTGGGATTCAGGTGCCAGCTGAGCTTCTGGTCAAGGTCTCTTCCCTCCTCTTCCTGCTTCGGGATGTGAGGGTGTAAAGGCTCACAGTCAGACTGCCACCTTCTCTGGCAGACGATGCCAGAGGAGAAACCTCAAGCAGAAGCAAGGAAAGTCATTGGTTTCCTATGTACCCTCAACAGCTCATGATCTTGGTTATTTCTTAGAGCAAACAAGTCAGATCAGGGCTCATTCCAACCACAGCAGGCACTAAGTAGAGCTTGGGGACAGGGAGGAGGCTGACTGGCAAGCCTGCTGATCCAAAACTTGCAGTAGACAAACCAGTGCTCAGGATCCAAGCAAAACCCAGGTCTGGGTGACTTCTTTTGTCCTGTAGGAAACAGTGAGCCTCGTGCAGAACCAGAGGCTGAGCGCTCTGAAATGGGGTCAGGCCATCTCTCCAGACAGCGCCTGTTCAGTCAGTGATTAGGAACAAACTCTTGAGGGGCAGCTCCAGAGCCAAATTCACCTCTTAAAGAGTTTGTACCCTGATACTTGCTCTCTCAAGCATCCTGATAAAAGGCTCTCTTTGCTGTGGATTTGGGTCTCAGGATTAGCTTTGGTATCTGATGATATAGGAGCTCCAAATGAAGCTTTACCCTTGAATGGGGCATTTATAAGTCACCACCACCACTTTGTCTCCCACCTCCTTCCTCCTCAGGCAAAGGAAGCCTACAGAGAGGGAGTTCAGAGCTGAAGACATTGCCTTTGTCAGTTCGGATGAAACTGGCCAACAAGGGGGGAAAGGTAGATGCAGGTACCAACATGCTCTGGCACCTGGAGCAATCAGCTCCTTTGGCYAAAAGCTTCAGAAAGCTGAGGAATGGGCCATGTAAGAGAATGGTTCAATAGTGTTTATAAAGCACGGTTATGCTTCTAAATGTCTGCTGTGTCCCAGACTCTGCCAGCTGATAAAAACAATAGCAAGCTGTCATGCCTGATTCTCTCTCACCATTTCAGCCTTGCAGGTAGAGGAGAATCCATAACAAGTTAGGGAAAGAAAGAGGAGACAAGTTTTCTTTCCCAGTCCATGGAAAAATAACCTGTTGGATTATCATCTGGAAACTGTGGAAAGTGCCAATATGAGCAACGAGAGGCCAGTGAACCACGGCTCATCTATGCTGACCGAGGGCCTGAAGAGAAAGAGGGGAAGACCAAAGAAGCAGCCACAGGTGAGGGCACATCATCCTAAGAGGCTGCCTGAGGATGCTATGGCATTAGCCTGACAGGATTTGCAGGCAGCCCTGGGAAGCAGCTTGCTAACAAAGAGTAAGGGAAACTGAGGTGTTCTATGGTAAATATTATTGCTATTCAGGAAAGCAGCAGTATGTGCACCCTGGGGCATCTCAGGCCTTCAGAGGTGCCTCTAATGTGGCAGGCCGTGACTGTTCAGGCCAGGAAATGGCATAAGAGGAGCTAGCCAGATCTCTGTTCCAGTCTGGAGACTTTCRGGTGTCATCACGCTCTGTTTCTGCACCAGTACTTAGATAGAGTGGAGAAGGCCAAGGCCTTTTCTCTCCCTATTCCAGGCACTATGGTYAGAGTCCTGGGAACTTACTCATTTCCCCAGCCCAAAAGACAAAGGAGTAGGGGTATTCCTGGCCATCTTCTAATGCACTTCACAGCTGGAAAAGCAGAGACAACCAGGTATTTAGTGGTCTGGGTGCTATTATTGGTGTAAGACAGTCTAGGACACATTAGAATGAGAAACTCTAAGTTGTTCCAGGGATCATCCTGCTTAAATGATTTTCTCCTTTTATCCCAGGAGGAGGCTGTGGGACCATTGCCAGTGAAGAAACCACGAGGAAGGCCAAAAGGAAGCAAGAAAGTGACTACTGTATCTGGACAAATGGTAAGAGTAAATGGCTTATATTCTTTTATGGGGGAGAGAGAAGCTGGCTGTCCCTTCTTGAAGCATTGCTAGAGCAACAAGCAGGGAGGTTTCTCTTAGCTTAAAGATAGACAGTGAAAATTGCCCCTAATTCAGCTCAGCTTTAATTGCCACTGTTGGACAAACCAGTTATTGTGGTTTTAGTCCTAACTCACCTCCCAGCCTTCCTGTGTTGCCACTGCCTGTTCAGCAGCTTCCTTCTAGCGTTTCTCCTCCACCATTGCCAAATAATCACAACCAGCATAGTCTGGCAGGCGTTTCCTCCTCAACTGTCTTCTATCCCCAGCTTTTGCCTTTTCTGCTACTTGTCTCACAAGAACTTTATACAGAGGTCACCTTGGCGACGTTCAGTGTATTAGTCACAGTGCCCAGCAAGTACGAGAGCTGAAAATATATTTTTTTTCCCCTTTGTTTTCAATAAAGGTAGTACCTTCTGCTGGGAAAAGGCCAAGAGGGAGGCCCCGCAAGTGGGTGAGTACAGTGTTTAGTCCTTTTCCTCTCCTCCAGTCACAGATCCTGTGGGATTTTCAGTTGCGTTTGCTCTTCTTAGGCTTTCTATCCGTAACAACATTCTTTCAACCTAGGTGGCCTGGAAACCTAATATGTTAGGGAAGCTCTGACTGCCTTTCCAGTCACCCCTAAGATTCAGCTCCTGAAGAATTCTGAGAGCCCAGGAGAGCTGCTGTACTTAATTCAAGACATACTAGTCTTCCACAGTACCTTCCTAGGCTTGGAATGTCAGACCAGAGATTCCATCCTTTCTCGGGCAGAGGTGTTGTCTTCCCAGGAGTCTTGAAAGACTGAAGTGATTGCGTAGCGTGTCAGTCTGTCTCAAAAGAAGAAACTTAAAATTAAGCAAAAAGAGAAATTTGGTAAATGACGAAACTTTGAATCCTGCCAGCAGGAGGCTCTTTTATGCAGCAAAAATGGATTAGTAAGAATCAGTAGATGAAGATAGAACATTTCAGGAGTGAAAAAAAGATGAAAGCTTTTAATCAATAAGGATATTCAGTCCTATGAACAATTAATGGCATGTTATCTGTCATTAGGAGTGATTAAACAAACAAACAAACACAAAACCAAAACAAAACAAACCCCCAAAACAACAAACCACAACAACCACAAACCATTATTTGGTGTGTATCTGTTACCCCCCAAAATTCTAGACCAAACCCAAGCTGTGCACTTGCTGCAGGAATCCATAGGTTTGTTCTACAGCTGTGATGCCACAGGAGTGCTTAGGATGGAAAGAGGCACTGTCTGGTTCAGCAGAAACAGAGGGATAGAGCAGTCCGTGAAGGCTACACAGGAGGCTAGGAAGGAAATCTTCACCGGGGAGGAAGTCCCAGGATGTGGGAGAGATTAGAAGACTTTTCTGACATGACAGTGACCTTGGCATACAAATATTTCTTGGATAGTGGTGGAGGGAAACTGTCTGCAAACCCAGTTCAGAACTGAATCTCGCAGACAAGAGATCTACTCAATAAATCTGTCCAATTGCTGTTTCTTCTTTGAAATCCAGATGAGAAGGTTACAGTCTAGTTCAGCACATAGCTTTTGCTAAAAGCCCACTGCTTTTTCTAAGCCCATTTATATTATGTTATTTAAATACACTGTGTAAGGAAATCTGGTATGTTACCAGTGCTTAAAGCAACCAGCTCTGCAAATTGGGATCCTCAAGCTCCATGGAAAAGCATTGGAGACAGAAATGGCTGTGTCTTAGAGACCAAACCATCTTACCCAGTGAGTTCTGCTGGTGTCATTCGTGGGCTGACAAATCTCAAAGAGAAGCAGGAGGACCTGGAAGGACATGAATAAAGGACAGTGTTCTCCCTTTCAGTAGTGGTAGGGTGCCATGGGCAGGTTGTTGTGAAAAGCCCAAGTGCATTTGGAGGAAAAAGAAACATCTCAGGGGTGCAAAGTAGAAAAAGAAAAAAAAARKTTTKKTKGKTTTTTTTTTTTTTAGGTTGTCTTTGCTTTTTAGAGAGAGGAGGAAATGAGACAAGGGAAAAAATACAAAGCAGCAGCAAATTAGGAGAGAAGATGCTCTTTTATGAATTAGATGCAAGCAAGCAAAATGACTTGAACATCTGTAGCTCAGAGAGATATATACTAGAGCCATGTGCATTGGAGAGATATCAGAAAGGGCTAAGGAGGCACAGCCAGTCCTAGGTCTTGATTCCCTTTCAGGGACAGAGTGGGTCACAAGGCGCTCAGATTCTATGGGGAAGATGTTATTTTCCTGCCCAAAGACTCTATAAGCAGGGATACATAGATTGTTCCCTGGACCAGATGAGGAGCACAGTCCTGTTTATGCAGAGCATCCAGGACAAAAGGGACTGTGAGAAGGGAGGCATTGTTATCTGCTGATAGAGAACAGAGCTGAACGTTGCTGAGCTGGACTGAAAATGCCAGGGTAATACAGCTGAGTGTGAGACACAGCATCAGCCTGAACTAGGGCTGGGGACAGGGAGGGACCTGTACAGCCAGAAAACATACCTCTGACTCCCCAGGTAACATGGATCAAAGATAACTTTATAAAAATAAAGTGAGAGATAGTATATATTTCCTGAAGGATCGTGATTGCAGGGTTTTCCCTGCTCTGAGAATTTCTCCTGGCTGAGAGGGTTTCTCACTCCTTCATGGAAGGGCTGCGTGCTGGCAGTGTACTCTTCAGATGTGGTTGAGACTTGTTTGATAAGTTACAAATTGCTTTGCAACCAAATTTCAGACAGACCCCAGAGGCAAACAGATGGAAGTTTTTCAGGGAGCTCAGAAGCTGACTGTTAGAAGTCACTCTGAAGTTGCAACCCAGCGAGAAAGCAATAGCTAGGAGAGGAGTATCTGCTAAAAAGAAGCACTGATGAGAACAGAGCAACATCACGTGGCATATTCTCACCAGGTGAAAGTAGGATCAGGGACTAGCATCCAGATGGTTGCATGAGGGCTAGCGGACAATCTGAGAGGTGTGACAGCCCTTCCTTGGGAGCAGTGAAAGGTGGCAGGGCTTTGTAAGTAGCTTCGAAGCAGTCTGGATATTGCTGAATTTGAGATAGGGTAAGAGGGATATTCATCAGCAGGTGCAATTTGACCTGGCCATGTGCATGAGGGGAGGCAGAGATTGAGAAGAGAGGGGGAAGGAGGCCTCAGCTACTACCTTGTCTTGGACAATGGTACAATCATATGTGTCCTGTATGTGCAGCCATGAACAACAGTGGGTAAATGCAAATGCAGAGGCCAAAGGACTCCAGAGGAGCTGGCAGGCAGTTTCTGGCACTAGTTTATGCATTCTTCATCTAATCTGAAATAGGCAAGTTTAACCCTCAGGAGTGCTACAGTGCCTTTCTGCTTCCTGCCTGGTAAGGGAAAGAGCAGGCAATGAAAATCTGTGGGAGGAGTATATTCAGTCCCAGCTTCTGCTGTTGCCATGATGCAGTCTGAACCAGGGCAGAGAAGCTGTGGCTGTGAAATTCTGTTATTGTAGGGTTCAGGAAAGCCAGAAAGAGTGAAGTACATACTATATAAAGCTGAGGATCCTATGCAGGACAAGTCTGAGAGAGGGTTTCAGAGCAAGGAACAGTTTATAAAACACCTGCTGGTAGGGCTGTCTTGTAGTTAAACTGACAGTAATAGTGATAGAGGAGATGACTTCAGCCCTGCTTTGTAGCTATTGTCTGTGCCTGACATGGCTGCAGAGAGAGATCCCCCCCTTCCCCCCCCCAGGGACAGGCTCCTGCAGTGGAAAAGGAAATGGGGGCAGCCAGGCAGTGTTGAGAACATGCTCTCCAACAGCTTGTGGGGCACAGGCACCCATGTGTGTGCTGTCAAAGGCCAACATCTGAAATAAAGCTACCTGGAATAGTTTTCCTGTCCTATGTTCTCTTTTTTTTKTTGTTGTTGTTGTTGTTGTTGTTAGAAGTGCAATTTAAAAAAAAAAAAAATTTCCATGGAAATTCTTATTTTTCTGTAATGATAATCTAATTAAAACACTTCATTATAAATTCAGTTGGCACTTTATTCTTCCTTGAGACCTTCATGCCACACAGAAGAAGCAAGACAACAGTTCGGAGCATCCTGATAGCTCCCAGGATCTACTAATAGTGGTACTGAATGTCTGGTATTCCTCAGCTGTGTGTGTACCTG
>JAYKAV010001234.1:1062381-1082005 GCA_035582835.1 Phoebastria nigripes | reverse complement strand
AGAGAAAATCTTTGCTACATGCCAATTTATTGCAGTTAAAACTTTTTGTACACTGGCTCCTTTTTCTTTTTTTCTTTTTAATGTTTCAAAACGTGTCATTCTAACTTTGGTTAGTGAAGCATTCTAATGTTTCAGTTCAAAATTAATTTGTTTTAACAGCTGAGGAGTTTTTGGGGGGCAAAACTAAAGCAGAAGAAAAAGAACAGCCATTTGGTTTTTAATCTTTGATAGACAAAATGTTTAGTTGTTCAGGACAGGAAAATATCCTGAAATATAGAAAGTGTTCTGAAGGATGAAAAAATTTCTCCACAGCTGCATAATAGGGAGATTTTTTCAAAGTGTGGGGCCATGTGTCTCATAAGACTGGTAACATGGTGGCTTATTATGGATTCTGACAACCATTCAGAGACGCTTGTGAATGGGTGTGGACACTACATGCACTGGCGCTTGCTCTTGCGTATGGCTGGATATAGGAAGTGGTGACAAATGGGCATGCTTTCGGGGCTGCACAGTCTTATTTAAATAACATTGATCAAAGGCTTTTTGCTTTCCATCTACTTTGTGTATTTGCAATTTTGTCTCTTGACACCTAATTTTATGTGGAGGGGTTTGTTTTTGGTGTTTCTCTTCATAGCCTCAACTAGTCGTCCAAGGAGGAGTGTCTCAGGAAGGAAATCCTCAGGGAAGCAGTGACTTGAATTTGAACTCAGCTCCAGCCACACAAGGTTTGAAATTAGATAATCATAATTACACGAGACTAAACTGTGCAGCCATGCTCCTGGCAAACCATGCATGTACCCCCAAAAGCGCTAGCATTGGCTGCAATCATTCTGGTAAATCCTACAAACAGAGGAGAATTTGGAAGGCTTCCAGGCACATTACAACAGGAGGGGTAGCACATTCCTTCCATCTAATTCAGTTGTGACTACTTCAGCAGAAGTGGACGCAGAAAAGAGGAACGGGAAGAGAATCTGTATCTTTGTCTTTCCAAGAAGTCATGTACCTGAGGTTCTGGTCACTGTTATAGGCATGGCTCAGTGAAATTGTCTGGCTATGTTATGTAGCAAGTGAAAATAGTCTATCATGAATGTCTTGCCTTACTTGAAAAAAATGAGTTGAAGATCCCTTGACATTTGGGACATCCTAGTATTCTGGATTAACTCCAGCATGCCTCTGTGATAGTCTTGCTCTCTCCTTCCTGGCTTGTACTCTAAGGCAGTGCTCTCTGTTAATGGCTGGCACACCAGCAGAGATGCTAGCGCATCAGCAGCACAGAGAATGATGACACTGGCAAGTTTCTATATAGGGCTGCAAAATTATCTAAGCTTCTCTGAGATGAGATGCCAGATAACTGTTATCACTGTTGTAGGAACTTACAGATGCAACACCCAGAGCCCCAGCCTTACTACAACCCTGGGAAAGTCCAAATCCAAGTCCAGCCTATACCATTCAGGGCCATTTCTGAGGTAGATGCCAGGAGAACTTGTGTGCAGCTGAGTCCTACCTTCACTGAGCATCGTAGGAAGCTATTCGTTAAATATTTTCCCTTGAGTGGGAGGGGGAAAGGGGCCAGCAACCCAGGAGAGGCAGATGTTGCCTTGGTTTGCCATGTGGTCAACACAGCTGCTCTCTCATCCCGCTGCCGTTAGCGCTGTTGAGCGTGGTGTGCAAAGCAAGCTAACTGACGCTGGGCAGCCAAACCCAACCTCAGGTTCTTAGAAAGTCCCTGGAAATGCCACATGATAAAACGCCAGAGTAGTTAACCTCAGTTGCTCGATTCAGTTTCCTCTTGGGCTCCTGCTCCCGTATCACTTCCTGCCACTGAGTTGTGTGATGACATCAGCAGAGCCGCAGGCTCACGGATGATGAGCTCACCTCCGGCCCAGTCGCTGCCTTTTTGTAGTACTCTTAAGCATCGCCCAAAACCACAGCCGATGTGGGTACTTTCTTCTTCCTTTCAGTTTGAGTGGGACTGAGGGCAGTGACATGAGGAATATGTTTCCCTCCTGTCGCAATGAGGCAGAACCAGATGTGACAGGATAAGCGGATGCTGTGGTCAGTGGGAGACAGCAGTGCAGCACATGATACTGCAGCGCGAACCGCTCTGTCTGCACTCTTAGCGCCAGGGATGGAGAGGGGAGTTTTACTGTTGGGGAAGGTGTGCACTTCTGAAAGAAAAAAAACAGCCAGCTGAAAATCAGTGGGGATAAGCATGTACAGTATGAAACCTGGCAATCCTCTGGAAAATTTCATAACAGTTGTTATTCACTCAGAAGCTTGAGATGGAGTGGTAATCCTGTCTTAGAAACTTCTGACTAATAAGGAAAAGAGGAGACTCACTATTCTGACTTACTGGAAACTATAGATCCTGTGGCTTGTTTGCAAGTGAGATGCAGCCGTAGCAGTTTTCAGACAGGTAGTTTCTGGATGAACCCATTCTATGGGTCTGGGTTTAACTTAGATGATATATGCCTGCAAGCTTTTGTGCTACTTGTGCAGGAGGCTACTGCTCTGAGATTTGTTAGCAGGAGTCTGCAATTACATAATAATCCTCTGGTATGGGTACAGCCAGAGATTTTGGTCATTGTGGGGTTTGTTGGTTTGCTTTTTCCTTTCAGGTGAGCATTTTTGAGCTGTTGTGCTAGAGCGAGGGCATGGGGGGATACATGTGCTTGCTCATCCTGCAGGYTGTATGCTGTACAGCTCTGAGTGGGAAAGAGATCTGCCCTGGGCTTCATGTCTGCAATGTTAAGGAAGAATTGCTGAAATAAACAACGACTGACTCCCTGCTTTTCAGTCAGTCTGGGGGACAATCAAGAAATAGGAGGAGCCAAACTAGAATATATGCAAGACTTGCAAGCCTGTCGTGGGGCAGAGAGCTGCTTTAAAGCTAACTGATGTTTTCCCATGGCCTCTGTAGCTGGGGATCCAGCTCTGGTTTTCCCAAGGCACTGACTCTAGGTTATCCAGGAGCAGGCAGGGGTTTGTTAATGGTTCAGGCTTTATTGTGTTGCTACCTGCAGATGCTGCCAATCACAACTCAATTGTTAACGTTTTCTGTTTGTCTGGGCCAAGAAGCATTTGTCTTCTCTTCCATGAGTACCACTACTGAATGATTGATGAAGCTGATTTCAAAGCCTCCTAAGCCACAAAAGCAGCCTTGGTTTGTTTCAATAACCTTGCTTGGCTAATGGAGTATAGGTGTGAGAGGGAAAGAGTTTTCTTTATGGCAAAATTTCCAAGACCCAGTCCAAAGCCAGAAGCAGCCTTGGGATCTTGCTGCTTTCTGTCTTTCCTTTCCTGTGTCCTTCTCACACATTGGGAGATGGGGCAGCTGCAAACTCCTTTGTCTCACTTTGTTCCCTCTGCTGCCCCAATGATCACCTCAGCTTTCCTGAAACCAAGGGGTTAGCCGCAGATCACAGCAAGCCTGTGTAACCAGAAACATTCCCCACTCTGAGACAATTTTCAGACCTTCTTTGCATCTACTTTCTTGATTTTTATGACATTGGGTAAGGCGCTTCTGGTACTTCRTGTCTCATGAGGATCCAGGGTGGTAGTTGGAAATACATATAACTGCTCACAGCAGAGGTTGATCATGTGTGTTTGCATAGCAGAAGCCAGAAAATTTCACAGAGACTATAAATTCTGGGCTCTCAATAGCCTCATGCTGAGGCCTGCTGCCAGGGAAGCCATTTGTGTCAAGCTTTAGCCTGGAGCTGGTACAAGAGCAATGGGAATGTTGTTGTGAAGACCTGTGGTTGTTTGGGAATGGATCCTGGCCACCTTTTAACCTTGCACTGACTCTGTAATGGGGCATTTGGGCAGCTAGGCTCCTGGACCCAGAGCTCTAACCCTCTCTCTCCCATGATCTTTCCCTTTAGGCATCACTGGAAAAGACGGTTCCAGGCCTGGCAAAACTGCTGGTCTTAGGAGATCTCTGAGTAACATCCCTGCCACAGCTCAGTAGTATGCCACCTGTTCATGTCTTGCTGAAGCCAGAGGACTGGAAAGCAAACAGGATTTTTAATATCATATTTCAAATTCTTCCTTTGTGATAATTCTGGCCAAGCTTTCTCTCCTGTTGTCTGCTGGCTTACCCCAAACATCTAAACAGGGACTTAGGGGAAGAAATGGCAAATGCTTTGTCAGGGAGATGCCTTTCACAGTTTGTAGTATATCTTTTGTGAGGATATTAATCTTTCTTAAAAATACTTGGATAACATGGTGCCTTGCCCTGCCACAGACAGCAATAGTTAACAGAAAGATAGCGTTGACTCAGTAATGCAGATACAGTAAAGGAAACCTATTTACACAGCTAATTGCTGAACTTACATATCATACCACCTCTGGTAGATTGATGGAGCAGTCCCAAGTGTTAAGTTTTGCTCAGCTGCCCATAGGGATTGCATCTGAAAGACAGTCTTTGAGTCCTTTCTTTACTATATCAGAAAGAAAAACCTTCATGGCATTTCCAGCTTACCTAATGCTGTTGCTCCAGTGGTCAGTAACTTGGATGCTTTAGAGGAAAGTTCACACCCTGATGTCTTGGGGATTGATTCTGAAATTTTTATCCTAGCATTATCAGCTCAGGGCCATCGCCTGTAACTAGCTTTTGGCGTGGTGGCACTCCCCCTGAATTTGATAGCAGCTCTGAGTGCACAATGTTTACAAGCTTAGTCACAGCCACTGGATTTCATCACTTCAAAGGAGTGTCTGTAAAGAACCAGTTACACAAAGGTTGCTTGCTTGCAGAGCCTCAGGATTCAATTTAAATTAGTTGTATCTTCAGTCCATAATGTGCGTATGTGGGGTCCTCTAGTGTTGCAGCTATGCAAATAAAAGCTTGCTGATACAGTTTAGTTTTGGGAGACAGCAGTAGCCAGTTGGTCTGAGACTGTTGCTGGCTGCTCTCAGTCTCACATTGTATGCAGACTTGTGCTTTTGGTGTCAGAGCCGATCTTGCTAAATTCTGAGGAATTGAGGRTATTTCCAATATCCAGTTGCAAACAGTGAAATCCCGGTGGTATTTTCCATCTCGTGGATGCTCTGCCTGCCTATTAAAGGGACAAAGTGGGTATTTCAATTATCTTTGACAAGATGTAAAATTGGCTAGCTTTACAGTGTTAAATATTTAAACAGAACATAATTGGCTTTAAATTTATGGCAGTGCATAGCAGAAACCCGTGAAATGGCAGTGTATATTGAGCTCATTTATTATCCTTTCATCAGAGGTCTGTTCCCTTAGCAGGTATTTATTTAACACATGAAAATGTATGCAGAATTAAGAGGAAGGGCTGATTGGAGAGAGATAATAGGGGGRRAAAAAAAAAAAAAGTTTTTTCCTTCTAGGTCATTTTGTCCAGTCCGCCCAGTTTAGTAGTGATCAGAGTCCTGATCCTGTTAATTCTGTTTAGTAGTGATCAGAGTCCTGATGGTGTTAATTGTGTGTTGTCTGGTTTGCCCTAACAGTAGTTTCTTGTCTATGGAGTTTGGTGGTCTCAGCAGAAAACTGCATCACAGATAACCTTTGTGCCTCCTCTACCACATAGCAGAGAAATCAAGGATTAAATGGATTAGATCACAGGGAGTGACCTAAATCTTATGCTGTAGGATGAGGCATGCTGCCAGGTATGGGAAGAGTTTGACCCCCTTCTCCTGCTGTGTGCATAAATCCAGGTGGGACATCATGGACGCAAATCTGTAATTGTTGTTGGTTACATGAGAAGATCCAACTGGTGTTCCTCTGAATTCAAGTTAGGGAGCTGCTCTTCTTCAGTGGACACACAAGTTCAGTTGCAGTTCATGTCTGCATTCAAAGGCCGCTCCAGTGGCAGACCAAGATATTTTACCAACTTCTTTACCTGATTTTCAGGTGAATTGGCAGGTTTAGTACTCTGCTTGCAAGGCTGTACTGCCTATTTAATGAACCCCTATTACCTCAGAGTAATAGCTGTTACAATGTGAGACTGGAACTTCAGCTTCTCCTAAATGGATTAGGGATTGCATCTGTAAGAGACTCAAGCTTTTCTTATGACATCAGTCAGACCTTTCTCAGCTGGTGGCATGGAGTAGGGATGGAAACTGCCTCAGCTAGATAGTAAATCCTTGCTTTAGGTCAGCAGTATTCCTCTGGGACATGCATACAAAGTGCTTCTCTTTTTACAAGAAGAGTCTAGTCTTTGCTACCTCTTAATACTCTATTGGGAAGCCACAGTAGAAAACATGTCTCCATAAAAATGTAAGTAAGTGCTCAAGGAGAACAGGCAGAATTCCATGCTATTAGGAGCTACTCTGTGTGTAGTTGAAATCCCAATCCATAGCTTCAGCTTCCATGTTTATGCAGAGACTTAGAATGAAAGTCAATGCCTATTAAAGGTGGGCAGAATTCCAGCCATCTTCAGAGAGCTAGGATCTCATGCTGAATTACTTGGATTTTCTTTTTTGAAATGATAAATGCTTTTTATTTCCCATGTAGTTAGTTACCTTTTATGTGTAGCCAAATCCTACCTCTAAGCAAATGCATTTCAAGTGTTTTTAAGCTCAGACAGTTTTGGTCTGACTCAGTCAAAAATAAGAGGTCATTACAGTCAGATCAAAACACGGGAGATGAAGGAGGTTTGTTATCTAGCAAAGTTTGGAAGATTCTCATAAATGGTTTTAGTGAAGGCATAAAGAGTGTTGGCAACTTGCAAATTAGCCTTGGAGTTTGTTTTTAATAAAGGCATAAACCGTAGCACCTCAGGCTTCTGCTTTGCCTCCTTCATGTACAACAACCTCAGCACACATGCATATCACCAGACAAGGTGAGTCTCYCTTTATCTGAATTGGAGTTTTGGGGATTATAAAACAAGATTTGGTCATTCAGGAGCACCCACAGATCTATGTGAAAACAAGGAATAATGAGCATGAGGAATCACACATGGAGGAAAACAGAAAGGCCCTTAAACCCAAATGTTGGTACCTAATTCCATCCTCTTGTATATCTTACAGTACCTCATAACTGGCTTGATTGGAAYACAAGCCAATTCTGCTTCATGTGTACATCTAGAAGTCTCCACAGCTGAGTCTGTTTATTCCCCACATTGTTCTGTGTGCCATAAAACTATTTAGCTTTTCATACAATCAATTCTGTTCCTGTGCATAGCCTCTTCAGTTAATCTGACAGCTTTCCTAACTAGTCCCAAATTTTGGGTCTGTGGGCCAGAAGATGAGGCAGAAAGTGAATCTGAAATACACCAACAATATCACCATGGAGCTACCGATGCTGCTGCCCACAATGTTCACCCCAGTGTGGGCAGGCTGTCATGGACAGAGCTGCAGGTGAGCTAGTTTGTCCCTAGTTTGTCCAGGAATTCAGCTGGTTAAAGGATAATATGGCAAACAGACAAGTTGGAATTTGTCTTTCTGCACTCTGGATGCCCGGGATCTGCTAGGCTGGAAGCTCCTGCCTTCCCGACTTCTCCACCATGCACCAAGCCTTCCTGAAGAGGTCTGAGTTTCCATGCTGTGGAGCACTAAACCTTGACCCCCACAGAGCTTGTCCTTCCAAGTTTTTCGCACTTCAGTCTTCGAAAGAGTAGGGGAATTCACTGCGTCAAATTACCAACAGGTACTGAGGATACACTCCAGCAGTTTTCTGTGGAAAATGCAAATGATGGGGAGGGGGAAAAACAATCACACTAGATTTCATGTAAATAGTTTAATTATATTTCAATGCTTAAAACACAGAAACACTTGAATTAAATTACATCATAATGCTTCTGCCAAATTGTACATATACTTCCAAGAACTGTGAGAGGAGGCGCTATTGAACTAAAAGAATACTCCAGTACAAGCCCAGCAAATACCCGTAATATTCTTTTAGTCTTATTATCTGTACTTCTTTAATCTAAGGGCAGTCATCACTGGACAAAGCCCACCATTACAGGAAGAATTCCTCTGTAGGTGTGTTTGTTATGCAAGATATATCTCAGCATTAACATGGAACAAGGTGCATGTTTTTGCACCTGAGCTGGCAGATGCACTGCTTGGCAGCTGCCTGTGCAGCACATGGAGTTGGGTAAAGAGCACAAAGCAGGCTGTTGGTTTGAGGAAACAGCTCAGCTTACATTTGCCTTTTATCAAGTTTAAAACAACAAATGAAGTTCCAATCCTAAGAGTTCTAGGGGAAACGTTGTGATTTAGGACAGCCATGCACACCTGCTGCCGCTTGCATCCCTGTCCTGCTGCAGAGCATGGGAGCGTGACAGACAGCGATGTGCCAGCTGCTGAAGARAGAAATCTGATGTCTCTGTGGCTGGCTGCCCTCAGTGAGCACTTGGAGGAGATGGTAAGCTTGCATGTGCGTGTGGGGTAATCTATTTGCTTCTCAGCTGGTCACATAGGCATAACCTCTGGGAAGACCCACAGATAGTGTCCAAATTCTAAGGACCTAACCCAGATTACGTTGAGTATTKGTACCCACGCACCTTTCTTCCAACAGTGTCCCTGGAGTGCAAACACCAGCAGCAACCAGCAGCCTGGGAGTGCCTCCTGCCAGATCTCCTGGGTATGGAGAATGGGCTGTTTTCCACAGGTGATGACACTCCTAGCACTAACACACTCCCAGAACTCCCTGGTTTTAAAAAGAAAGAGGGATACTGAAAAATTAAAGCAACTTAGCTCTGCAAAACTGCCATGAGGGAAGCTGTCAGTGAAGGAGGGAGGGCTGGTAAGGAACTGCGTACTGCAGGGGTCAGTGGGACGTGCCCAGGAAAGAGTCTGCATTTAATGAATACGGGAGGGGAAAAAAAAAAATCACAGTGGGGAAGGAAAAAAAAAAAAAGATTTGGGAGAACAAAAACTAACTAGCAGGTCCAAACTCGCAACAAAGCACATGATACCTGAATTGCCACTCAGTGAAACATCTCCTTGCATAAAGCCTACCTTTAGATCTGCATTCAAATTTTGGCTTGCCCTGATTCCCTTTTGACTGGTGCTGTGGATGGAATATGATCTGACTGACAAATGCATGTACTACAAAAAAAATCAGGAGGTGATCAGTGCATGGCTGGGCACTGATGCTTGCATGCAGGCTCTTGCTGCTGGCCCCTGGCCGCTGTGCTGGCCTGCAGCACTCAGGGCTGGTGGCCACTGAAAGGCTCTGCAGAGGACAGCCCCCATGCTGCACTGCAGCATGCCAAGGTGGCCAGAGACCCCTTCACGCTCTCTCCCTCCTGCAGCCCTGAAGGACGCACAGGCAGAGAGATGCTTCAGGGTTACAGGGAAACTCCTGGCTTACCTGTCTAGTCCCACCTTCTGCATTAGCAGGTAACATGAGCAGAGGCTAACACAAAGCTCCGTGTTTCCTTCAGCAGGAAGAAGAGAAGGCTCTGACTGCAGGTCCTGGCAGGTAAGGAAGTATGAACCAGCTGTTCAGTCACCTCTGGGGGCAGACATGGGGCTGTTGTAATGTTGAGCCAATACATGTTTTTCCTTATTTAAAAGAAAATATTTCAAGGCTTAATGTTTTTTCTGGATAACACTCTGCACTGTAGAAACTTCCCTGAGCCAAAGCAGGAGGAGGACACATGGTATCAGAACCCCAGTTCTACTCGACTCCTCTCTGTGGCCCAAGCACCATTATTCCTAGCTCAGTGGCAGGGAGTCACGTAACCAGACATTGACACTCCTTGCCTCTAGCTGTGTGAATTCCCCCCTGTCTATATGGCAGCCCTAATTTGGGATATTCACCCACTTCCTCAGTTAAGATGTAATCAGCCAAATGTTCACCATTTCACTTTTCAAAGCTAGTGAATTCCCCATGCTTCAACATCACCCCAGGCGCACATTTATCAGCAGCCCACATGCCACAAGGGGGATGAGTCCATGGTATGTGTTTTCCCTGGCATGCCCCAGATTACCACTCAGCTAGGGGAGTCAGCTCTCCTGGCTCAAAGGGGCTTTGCTACCAGTCACCCCTCCAGGATCTGCCAAAGCTGCAGTCACTGTACAGAGGAGAGGCTCATTCATCACTTTCCTTGGGGTCTGGTGGCACAAAGCCAGTGGGGAAGCTCTCTGAAACATGCACCTCTCCTCCTTCCCTGACCCGGAGAGCGTGCAYGTATGCTCTGACAAATTAATCTACAACAAAGCAGGCACTGTTCCTAAGCACGCAGCTTGGTAGATGGTATCAGTCAGCAGCAGCCCAGAAACTGGAGCTCAGGACATTTTAGTGGTTAACAGACGCACCAAAAAATCACCACTGCCATCACAAAGGGTTTGCTTCCCAAAGTGACAACAGTTCCCAGTGCTTGTGCCCATTTGTAACACAAACCAACGGGGTGACCAGGTGGGCTCAGTGGATCGGCCATGCTTGCGGGAAGTCACTGGCTTGTTGGCTTCATCCTCCCCAGTCTCAGCATGATCCCAGAGCAGGGGCAGGTATTGTTCATGCATTGATGGCATTGGCAACGTCTGTGAACACAAGACGGCTGGGTCTCTGGAGGGCTCCTTGACTTGTCAGCAGAATCTGCATTGAAGCAGTGAAAAATGAGACCCAGCAAGTCTGCCGTTGCTCAGGTGCGTGTGCTTGGGCACAGACTGCACAGTATTGTAACTAGATTCCGCCCCTTACTAAGGGGAGGCTGGCTGACTAACATGGCATTAACAAGGCTGTTACAGAAAAATACAACAGGCAGAGCGCAAGTCAGCACATCCATGCCAGTTTAAAATCCCCACATCACTGGATTACTGGGTCTCACTATTTATATATACTAAGCAGCATGAAAAGACTTGAAACATCAAGAAGGCCTAGAAACATGCCATAGACTGAACTTTGGCTGTTGTTTTAGACTCTCCCTCTCTTATTATCTTAAGCCTTTAGACTTGTGTACTTTCCAAGCAGAGGTATCTGTGCGTTAGCAAGCTCTGGAGGGATATGAGGTATCCTGCTGGCCAGTCCTTGTATAGGAAGGATCTGCTTTAACTTGCTAAGTTTAACTCTGGCCTTGTCATTTCCCCCCTTTRCTACCTGAAGGGAAGTCCTCCATGTGCACTAATATATAAATATAATAGAGGGATCTGATGTTTTCCTAGTATGCGCCACTCAGAGGACAAGATCCTTTGCTTTTATACAACAGTATTTCTTGCTTTCCCAAACCAGTGTATGGAATATGTTGACTATCTTTCATATTCCAACACACACATCTCCTTTGTGCTCTTTAGCAGGTTGGGAAGCACGTCTCAAGGTAAATATTTTATAATTACAGTTGTATTTATTATCCCCCCTTTCCCTTTCTGCCCACACCAAGCTTGCTACAGATTATCTGAAGGTGTAAAGTGTGTGGAAACTCAGAATTGTTTTGGAGAACTCCTGCTCCTGGAACTTAAAAAGCAAGGGAAGACATGGGCAACACAGAGCAGCTAGAAAGGAATTCAAGAAAGGGAGAGATGTCTACTCTAAGGGGAGGCTGCATCACTGGCTAAGAGACGTACCTGTTCCAACCATCCCTGCCGGCTCTTTCAGAAAGGCTTTTTGTGTGGTGGTGGTGACAAAGGAAACAGAAAACACTGTGAAGGTGGCTGCAAACGATGGTGAGAAGCCCTTCTTTCCTACTTCTCCTACCTCTTGGTATACTGGGGAAGGAGATGATAGCCTCTTGTCAAAGACCCATCTGGACCATTAACCAAAAATAACTGGCCAACCTATCAAGCTCTTTCCTAACGCGCAAATGTAGTAAGTCAGTGATCTCTGAGGACCTTATCATTTCTCAGCATGCTGCATGCCTTTGAACACTCAGAAGTGGTCAAAGCAAAGCCTTCTTCCCCTCTCCCCAAATTCAAATAGAGAACTCTCCTCCCTTTTTTCTTTCTGAGCCATGTCTGCTCTGTGCCCAGCAAGGTTGGCCTGGAGGTGCTGACAAGACCAGATATGCCATGCCACAACAATGTGCAAGCTTTCTGCCTGCGTTCTTCAGGGCTTGCAGCACAGTTAACTGTTATGTTTACAGGCTTTCCCTCAGCAAGGCCTTGTTCCACACTTGCGTTCTTAGGCAAAGCAGGGATACCTTAAAACTGGGTGGAAATTACTTGCTTTTCAGAGCCAGGGCAAAGGAGCCTCAGTGCTTTGTGGGCATTGAAGCCCCGTCTCCCAGAAGATGGCATTCATTCTACTGCTCCCTTGTGGTGCCCTGGGTGGTAAACTGTAGTAAACTCACCCTTAGTTACTGAAGTTGCCCTTTTCTCTCTCCTAGTTGAGTAGAGCCAGCACTTTGCCTCCCCAGGCTCTTCGTCCTAGTTGCCTGACTCTTCAGTCCATCCTAAGCACTCCAAAATGCTCAAGCCCCCTATCTCCAGGGCTGGCAGAGATGGGGAAAGTCCTCCTGAGGTCTTATATGGTTTCCTTACCCTACAATCCTACAAAAAYTCTTTGACTCTGTAACAAAAGCAGTGCAGGTACCAGTGGTTGTAGTAACAGACTTGCTGGCCCCTGCTGCCTACCTTGCTCTGCGATGCCTGGGAAGATGCTGCATCTCGCCCATGTTCCAGCAGCTCCTGCTCCAGTTCATCCTGTTCCTCAGTGGGATCAAAGTTATACATGGGCATGAGCTGGTGCCGTAGCTTCTCCAACCTGCCCGTGGGAGGGAAGGGAGAGGGTTGGCTGAGAAGGACAGATGCTCAGGCTGCCTTCCCCACCCCACTGCTAAGGCTTTCTGCAGGCTGTTTCTCCTGCTGCACAGGGATTCTGCTCTTGCTGGATAAGGGTCGTGCCTGTCCTGCAGGGATCAGGATAAGAACCTACTACACACAGCTGGCAGGAGTGGAAGATAACCCAGAGTGCAGTTACAGGGATTAGTTGCCATCACTAATCTATGTTGGCAGGCATTACGCACAGAGGAATCAGACAGGGATTTAAGTTCCTGCAGACCTTAAAAGATCAAGCTTTATGTGGTGGGACAAAAGAGAGAGTGGAACAYACTGGCTAGGCATTTTGCGACTTCTCCCCCCTGTTGTCCCTCTGCCCACAACAGCCAGTCCTGCCATGTCACACTGTCTGCCAGCAGAAGTCCACTTTTAGCTCCAGTGGCCTAAGAGTAGTACTTTTAACTTCGGGGTTGAAGCACATAAAAATAAATAGAAAATAATAAACAATAAATAGGAAAGAGATAGATTCTCATAGGAGACTGATGCCTGCGGACAGACTGTTCTTACTCTTGTATCATTGCTCCAAGTGACAGAGCTATAAAGTATTACCCCAAGGGGTCTCCTTAAATACTGGGCAGCTCAGAGATGGAGGATGGATGGGTGGGCACGCTCCTGTGAAATCACTGAGCCCTGCCTTAGGCTGTAGCTGAGTTTTGGGGGGTGGAGGAGGGAAACACACAAGCAGTTACTGGCAGTGTCACCACAAGTATCTATTTTGGCAAGTGTTAGGATGACGCATTCCCTCCCTGCTTCTGTATGGGTTTGCCAATACAACCATTATCTCCAGAGTGCTATATTCACAGGCCAAGCATTAACTGCTCCTGTGGCAGTACCTAGATCCGGGCTTCAGTGTCTGGCTTCAAAATTTTACAGTGAGCAGCAGCACTTCTTGAAAGTCTGTGGCCAGGCCAGGCCTGCCACAAGGAGTCAGGCAGGGAGGAGGTACCACATCTAATGGATCTTCACCAGTGTCTCTGCTGTCAGAGACGGAAGAATCAAGATGTGTGTCTCCCTGCATGCTCCTCTCCTCTCTATTTTCAGCCAGGAGCTTAACAAGGAAATTAAGACACTAAGTCTTGGGCTAGAAAGCTGCACTATGCTGCTGCCAGTTTCTGTGACTGCAGCTAAGGAGGCCTTCAGCCTTGCAAGGCCAGTATCATTGGCCCGGGCTGTTGGAAAACATAGGGATCTGGGAATGGCTGAAATGTGAGATCCATACCTCTCATGACAGAGTTCCCAGCTTCTTTATACACTCATAACCTTTTCCTTTGTTTTAGTGCATCTCATAGATGAAGCATGAAGAGTTTGCAGGATCCCTAACCTCCTCCTGCTCAACCATGTTTTCCTTTCCAAAGCTGCAGAGGAGTCTTTGAAGCTCTGGTGTTAGAAGGTGGGTCAATACCAGGAGTGCAGTGTCCCTACCCCTGCCTCATTCACACGCAGCTGATTCGCCATAGGCTTGTTCTCTGACAGCCATCCCTTACACTCCCCCCATCTCCCTGTCTCCTTCCTAGCTCTCCCTGGATTTTGAATCACTGAGTTCCCTTCAGCCAACAACAGATGCTACTTACCTCTTCCTCTTCCTGATATACAGAACCTGAAGGAGAGAGAAAACCATCATTACAACAGTCCCAGGAGGATGGGCAACAGCTGAGAAGAGAAACTTTGGGCACAGGGTACACAGAAAGGAGGTGTAGCAAGTCTGGTGTCACTGTGCACCAAAGCAGGGGGAAGGGAGAAATGACAACTGAAAATGAAATTTGATATGCATCAGTGTAAGCTCAGTAGCACATCATGTCTGACACTAAGTGCTCGAGTGGCCTGTTATTAGGTGTGTTAGTAGTAGTAAGAGTATTAGGTGTATTATTATTAGGTGTAGCTCAGCACGTTTCTGGTGGCTGCAGGACATATGTTGCAATTTAAGAGTGGATGAAGAACCTTCCCTTTGTGGTTTTCATCTGTAGATTTCCTACAGCGTAGAAGTGCTGTTACCCCCTCCCCAGTATAAAGGGAAGAAGCAAAGAGGGCATGCTCAGTGACTTGCCTCATGTCAGCCAGTAAGAGTGGCTGCGCTGGGAAGAAAGTGAGGCTTTTGGCCTCCAGAGCCTTGTTCTGACAACTACGAATGCTGGATGTTGCTCTTGGGAACTTATGACCATTTCCAGGATAATGTTTCCAGGTTCTCTTAGGGGCTTTTGGAAAAACTCCTCCTTGGGCCTGCAATGAAATTTTGCAGTAGTCCCTTTCTGTAGGCTCCTCTGATGGTTGTATTAGTGAAGCTCTTCCTCATACGAGGAATGGGAGCTTGCTGCTACCTTCTGTTCTCTGTTGGCAGGTAAACGATCTGGTTATATATCAAAAGAACTGCAGCACTTGCATTGCCCGTGTCAGGCCCAGAACTAATAGTTTCTGAAAGCTTCTGCCTACAGCATTAATGGCAAGGTTAGTTACACAGCAAATCCTCAAGGACTTTGCTGATACCCAGCAAGTAGAACCTTGGAAATGCAGTCCAGAATGAGTCTAGCTAAAATGGATTCAGGCCACTTTAATTCAAAAAGGCATGTCCACAGGGGAGATTAACGTGGTTTCAACAGTCTGCTTTAAAAGTTAATTTGGATGAACTTTCTTGTGGGGCCCCCATGTTGAAAAGGTTTAAATCAATGCAGCTGTTCCAGTTAACAAGTCAGACCAGAATCTGCTTTGTGTTCTTTTAACTGAACTTCCTATTGCTATTAAAAATAAATACTGATAACTACATATGGCTTCCTCTAGGCCAGCTGAGCATCCCTTTTGGACTAGACCTCAGGGAGACTGCAGAAATAATGGAGCACTGGATAAAGGCCTGAAAAAGAAACGGCTCTCAGGAACTATCAGTTCCCAGCAGTTCTAGGTAAGCCTTTAGTAGAACACAAATAAATTATTCAACCCAAATCAGTCCTAGAGCCCCTTTGCCACCCTCCAATCTCAACAGACAGAGAAATATTTAGCAGGGCTCTCTTACCATAGCTACAGCCAACCCAATCACAGTAATGATCCCAAAGGACAGCAGCATTGTGCTCATGCCGGGTCCAGTGCTGGCCACATCTGGGATTTTGGTGCTGTTGAAACTGGTAGTCTCAGGGCTTATGGTGGCTCTTTCTGGTACAGTCACATCCAGAGTTGTCCCTGGGTCTGGCTTGGCCGTGGTGGTGGTGCTGTGATACAAATCATGCACAGAGGGTGAGCTGTAACTCATCTTGCCAGCTCTTGGTAGCTCCTTTTACCAAGCTGTTGTCCTCACCCATCAGCTACAGAAGCGGAGAGCTGCCCTTTGTATCAAGGACCCTCGTGTGAGACCTATCCTGTAGCATCATCGCTGATGGTTTTTCTTCATAGGAACCACACTGGTTTCTGCCTAGGAAAGAATGAGAGCAAATGAACAGTGCAGAGCTCTTGGAGACAGGCACAACTTTTTCCAAAGCTTCCCAATTCACTAGTACAATTTTTGAGAGCAGCTACTCAAAATAAGATAAAAATTTTTCAGGGGTCCTGAGAGCCCCCAATGTCATGCCTGATTCACTTGAAGTCAGTGATATACTCTCCTCTCGCTGCTTCAGCTCTGCCTCCTTGCAGGCACTTGGCAGATCTATGTGGGGACAACCTCAGAACCCCTGTCTTTGGTCTGCTCCAGGCTGAGCCAGGTGGCCTCTGTCTGCCCCGGGAGATACAGCATTTTCCTGCTTCTGTCTCTTGCTTTTAATTTTTGGAAAGTTACATGGATCCCCTTAAGTTTATCAATGGGAACACATCCAATAAAATGGCACTCAGCTGTGAGGCATCCATATCTCAGGATGCTTTTTATTGAATCCAAAGTAGGACTTCCCTGTTGTGTCCCTTGTCCCACGCACTCTGGAAAGGCAGCTTCCTTAAAGCAGTGGGTTGCACCGGTCCCCCATCTGCTACTAAAAACAGGGAGTATTTCTCAAGTCCCCCATGAAAGCATCCACTCAAGCTTAGTCATGCATTGCTAATTATCAATATTAATTTTACAATTAGCCCAATTTTGGAGTTGTGAAATTTGATAGATCTATTCATGCTGAAAACATGAAAGGCTTTAATTGCTTCATGCTTCTATTGTGCAAATGATCAGGAGTTGCAAAACACGATGGGATAATCCTAGGGGAAGTATTTGCACAACTGTGTTTATAAAACCACTGTATATAACATTAGTTCAGCAATTGCTTCCATGAAGATGCAGCTACCTCTGGACCAGAGCAGTGCTGACCCCGAGAACTACTGTAGCAGTCCTCTGATAATTTCTCTGCAGTTTAGCAGACATTACATCTCTGGACTGGAATGCAGCCGGGACATAGGGGTTAATGAGCTCTGAATAGAAAAAGATGTGCCTGTAAAGAGAAATGGGCCATTGTTCTGCTCCATTCTGTTCTATTCTAGGCAAGGTTATTGCACAGTTCCCATGACTGTGACGCCTTACTGCTGTCCATAACGGCATTAAGCAGTGTGATTAACATCTGTCACTAACAACTGAAGCAGAGAAATCACACCAGGCAAACAGTACCAGGCCACCCTGTGGTCAGTCAGCAGCCCAAGTAGCCACCTCAACTTGCACTGCGCTTGTCCTGCATCTCCCCGAGCAGGTAAATCTCTCACCACACACACAGGATCTGTCTCTCAGCTCCCTGTGAACAACTTTGTGAAGCAGGAGTTGCTGGAGGATTTTGAAGTGCCTGGGGGACTGTGGGAGCTGTCAAACTCCCATGCGTTTCTAGAGAAATGTGAAGATAGCAGTTCTGGTCTGGTCCCATCTAACACCATGCTGAGACATGAGTTCATTGCAGCTGAAAGGGACCGTGTCCTTCACTGACCACCAAACCATGCATGCCTAGTTTAAACCATGTGGCACCTGGATTTCCCCAGCCATTACTGACCACAGTGGAGCTCAGGTGTAGTGGACACTCAGGCACAAAGATGGCAAATTTGAAATCCAAGTGCCACAACAGCAGCAGCAGCTACAGCTCAGCAGGGAAAGGGAAGGAATTGTTGAGCAGGTATTGGGCAGACCGAGCAGCTGCTCAGAGAGAATCATCTATTTGTGCTATTCAGGGAAACTCTCCATGATGATAATTCACATTTTAAAAAAAGCCACCACCAAGGAAAAACAAAAAGTGGAAAAAGAGCCTAAGTGAAAGGAGTGAAGCAGGCCCAAGGGCTTTGCAACGTATGGCTCTAGATCTCAAACAGCTCCTGAATTTTGGAAACAAAATGGGTTAGGCCTTCATCTCAATGCGGTGTCAGTTTTGGAAAACCACTGGAACTTGGATGTTGAAGCTGATACCAAGCCTTTGGGTTAAGACCCCTTTTGTATGGACCACATACACTGCTGTGTGCTGCTGTGCATTGCTCCTCTGAATAAAGTTAGGCTAGGTTAAAATTAGCCAGCTGAAAGTCTGGTCAGGTGGGAATGGGGGCTCTTGTTCATGTCTCAGGGTCCTGCCCATGCTGAAGGATTCCCAAGCCCAGAGACCTAGCTCTCAAAGCAGTCCTGTGTGAAAGGTTTCTGATGTGGCTTAGACAACCACTTCCAGGTCCAGATGAGGGTATTTCTGTTCCCAAGCCCCTTCTGGTCCAGGCTGCAGAGGGCCAGATGGGGAGGCCGAGTGCAAGTATGGCCCAGGGCCCACAGCTTGCAACGGTAGAGCTGGGGGTGGATGATCTTTCCCACCACCTTCCTTTCCCAGTTGTCATCCTGGTGCTGGAAGTTTGATCTGCAGGCTGGGCACACTCCAAGTCTCTGATGGCTGCTCTAGGGCCAGAGACAGCTACTACCTATCGCTGGCAGGTTTCAGCATAGTCCATGCACAAATAGAACAGAAGAGGAACCAGATCCTCAGCTGCTGCGAGCTGGCATTCTTCCATTGCCTGCACCAACAGAGCTTCTCACACAGCCAGGACTGCTCTGTGCTGGGCTCTGCTAGGTCTGGGAATAAGGAGAACACGTTTGTTTCTCTCCTAAGCCAGCATTTCCAAACTGGTCTCTGATAGGCGCTGCAGTGGCCAACACCTCTGAGATGCAGAACACATCAGGCACTAGCTTGAGGCTGCTGGCTTTTCTGAGTCTTGGTTTTAATCTCTCTGTGCTGCAGTTTCCTTTTGGGTATGACAGGAATAGAGGTTTGTGTCACAGGGATGAGGATGGGTCACGGGGTCTCTGGATGAAGTAGGCAAATAATAACTGGTATTTTTTCTGCATTACTTCACCAAGATGAAGTGTCTCTAGTAATTCAGCAATGCAAGCAGCATTGGGTTGCTGTCGGCTACGGGATGTGGCTTTCCAGTGCGTGAACTTGTGGCTTCCTCTCCCCCTGCTACAGGGCTGACCAGGCTCCAGGGCAGCCCCCAGGGTAGCGGAGGAAGCCTCAACCGTGTATGCCCACTGTCCCGGAGCACCTCAGCTGTCACCCTCTTGCTGTCAGAGAGGTGCCATGGTCCCATCCCGCCTGGCAGAGGTGCGGGGACGCTCCCCAGCAATGTCCCCAACCGCTCCTCTGACTCCGCACTGATAGAAAACTGAAATACAAGCAATCGCCCTAACCCCTCCCGAGCAGTGCCACCCCACAGCTGCCTGGGGACTCTGTCCCTGCGGAAAGTCACTCCTTCCCCGACCCGGGGAGAAGTTTCCAGACGGATAACGGGTTATACGGCCCTTCCCGCTCCGAAACGCTACCCAGGCGCTGACGGATCAGCCCCGGGGCTCGCAGCCGGCTCCCATCCGCAGTGCTGTCTGCGCTCCGCGCCCGCGGCTCCGGCCACCCGCAGCGCTCCGCCTCGCCCGACCGGGGCTGGGCGGGCCTCGCCGGGGCGGCCGGGACAGAGACGGGGTCGGGCACAGCGCGGGGCGCCGCCGCCCACCCTTCCCCGCCGCCGAGAGGCTGCGGCG
>JAYKAV010001234.1:1032617-1061986 GCA_035582835.1 Phoebastria nigripes | reverse complement strand
GCTCTGCGCCGCAGGCGATTGGCCGGCGCCCGCAGGGCTCGGCTCGTGGTTGGTCAGTGCGCCTGTCACTCATGCGCGCGGCGGCAGGCAGGCGGTGCGGCGGTCGTGGCGGCGCTCGGTGAGCGGCGGGAGCGTCTCGGCTGTGCGGCTGTTCCCCCCACACCCCTTCCCCAAGCCCCCCACCGCAGGCTGCGGTGCGGGAGGCGGCTGCCCACGGCCTCGGCCTCGGCCTCGGCCCTGGCCCCCGCGGGAGCCGGCTGCGCCTYCAGCCCCGCTAGTGGCGGTAGACCATGAGGTGAGGCGTCGCTGTGCGGTCGCGCTCGCCTCTGAGGGGCCCCCGGGCCCGCCACCGCCCCTCAGGTAAAGGGACCCCGAGCCAGCGCCGCGGTGCAGGCCAGGCGGGGTGCCTGGCGTTGGTCCGGGTATTGCGTGTGCAGGGAAGGCCGGGACAGCTGGAAAGAAAGCCGGGCTCCGGTCCCGGCAGTGTTCTGTGGGGCTCGTTTACCGCCGGAGAGCTGCCCGGTCACTGAAATGAAGCGTGAGTGGGCAGCTCCCTGGCTAGCAAATGGGGACTTGTACCCCCTCCCCCGGTACGGCCAGCGGGGCTGTGCGAGGGGCCGGTTCAGCTGACCACTAACCCAGCAGCAGAAAGGTATCGACTTGTATGGCACAAGCCCCAGCTCCTGCCCGAGCCTGTGAGCGAGACAGGGAGTGTAGGGCAGGGGCCGAGAGTGGGACAGGCCATGCCTTTYGATGGCCACCAGTGTATGTGTTGAGTACAGTGAGTGGGGAACTGGGGGTTGAATGGACCAAACCACACAACTGCAGGAAAAAAAAATCTATTCCCTACCTGTGTGCAAACAGGTATTTGCACCAAGAAGTAGCATACAGGGACTGTTCTTGGCAGGGAGGGACCTCACATCAGTAGCTGGTCTCCTTTATTAATAATGACGGTAGTAGCAGCATTGTTCCAGCTATGGCCAATTAAAGTCTTATCTGCCTCCCTAACAGCACTAATGGTTAGTGTTTTATTCCTTTAGTGTTCTTCTTGTGGCAGTATCCCCAAAACAGGGCTGTGGAGTGGGGAGYTGCTTGGGTAAAGACTGTAGCTGTCAGACTGCTTATGCATAACATAAAGGCAAGTTTTCATAGGGGCTGCTTATCTCTCTGCTGGGGGTAATGAAGATGGTAAGAAGGGGATCCTTGGGCTCTTGGAGCACCCATCCCTTTGTCAGGAGGTAGCAGGTGGGCCAATCTTGAGATCTTTGCTGCAGGGTATTCCCTCTGCTGCTTCCCTGGGCTCTGTTTGGTTTGATTTTGCAAAGGAGGGCAGTGGAGGCCTGACTCTTCCCACAGTTTCACTGTGCAGCAAGAGCAGGGCAGGCCCCACACTGCTGCCTGCGCAGGTGCCCCATGCAGCAGGGTCCAGAGCTGCTGCAGGGGTTCAGTGTCAGCATCTGCCCAGGTGGGAGCTGCCCCAGCTGCCCCAGATCTCCCTGCAGCAGCACTCCTACAGAGCAGAGAGCCACCCACCCTGGATGCTGCCAGCTGCTCAGGAGAGGTATTTAGTTGTTTGTGTGGTGGTTTTCCAGAGAAATTGGAGGAGGGGAGTTTGTGGCCTCTCCAAGACAGTGATGAAAAGCAGCCATCAATAGAGGAATGGGAATGGGCACTCAGGGAAACCCACAGTGGCTCCAGGGACTGTGAGTCAGAAGGGAGGGGGGCCCTCATTTTTGATGGATCACAGCAGGAAAGTGGGGTTGTTGTTCTGTTTGTCTCCATTAAAACACAGTTCCAAGTGTGATATGCAGCAGCTATTTTGTAAAGTTTCATCTCCTTTGTCTCCTGCAGTCATCTTGTTTGTTTTTCTTCCCTCTCTGTCTGGCTGTGCCTGTTCTCTCCTTTAAGAGACTGACTTCCCGCTGGCAGGGCTTGCGTTTTCTGGCCTTTGCATCTTTCAAGTGTTTCTCTTCCCTCTAGTTGTACCTTGTGAGCTTTTCTCCTTGCCCTGCTCTTAGCAGCTCAGCTCTGGTGCTGACAGTGTGGAAGGCCCTTGTCCCATGCAGTCAAGGTCTTCTGTGAGCACACCCGCTAACCTAGGACTTGTGGTTTATGAACAGAGAGAAGAATAAAAGAAGGAATCTAGGAGAGACTGAAGGCCTTCCTGCAGGGAACCAGGGTGACCCACCCATGGGGTGGAGAGCCAAGGGCTAGAGCTGAAGGTTGGTGTGTCTGTGGCTTTCTGGGACCAAGGACAGGCAGGAGTGCTGTGCCTGTGTGTAAGCACACTCGCTTCTGCCTTGGCATGGACTGGCCTAGTAGCTCTGGCCTATGGAGATGGGCAGTTCTGCAAAGAAATGGATTGCAGTGGCAGAGCTGGTTAGCTGTCACCTGAGTCTTTTCTTGGGGTAATCTTCTGTTGCTCTTAGGTTGTGAATAGTTGGTTTTGTACCTGTGGACTGGGATTACAGCAAGCAGTCTGCATTCTGTCAGAGGGGAACCTGTGATTTGCTATCCCGAGGGATTGAGGCTGTACTCTTGCCTCCTTTTCTAGACCAGAAGAGCTGCAAACCAATGCCGTTTTCATGCTGCCCTGAAGAGAATCCACTGGCTGTGGTCAGCTGGTGCTTAGCCGCAGTGGCTTGTGGTAGCACCAAATGTCCTGTGAGTCTCAGCACTGACTAGATCAGCTGATGGCAACGAGGAACACATGTGGAAGCCAGGAACTGATTTCACAACAATGAGATGCCTCACCCACCCACTGCTCAGGAGGTTGTTGGGTGTCTCACCTCAGCGCGTGCCAGGGGGATTGAGTCAAAGTAAAGGTCCTATCCTCAGTCCAAAGCGGTCATCTCTGAGGCAGAGCTGCAGTGCAAGACCTGGGCTCATGACTGCCACTGATGTGGTCAACTACTGGCAGAAGGTGTTTGAGATAAATGGGATCCCTGAAGCACGAGAATCCGTTGAATATATCGTCTCGTTTGTCCTGGGAGCAAAAACAGTTAAGTAATAGGAAAAGAATAAGGTCTGTGTGTGCCTCTCACTTTGTCATTTTCATTGAATCCCTTACCTTTCTTTTTATCTCACTTATAGGAAGTAGAACAACTTTTCCCTACCTTAAATGGCAGAGAGGGTGAGGCATAGTTTATTAATGCCAGTAGAACACTTGGGGTCTCTTAAATGCCTTCTTTTGCAGAGACTGAAATGACATACACACTCACACTGTACCCTGACTTACTTGGTGGAATGATTCTTAATTTTACCTATTCTTCTGAGCCCTGAAAAGTAGCAGAAGAACAGTTGTACAGGTTTGTTTTTAAACATGCAGATAGGTTCTCCTAATCATTTGTGGTTTCCAACAGTCCCAGGCATATGTGTTTGTCAGCATGCTGGGTTTCCCTGGAGGATGCCCCTGGGAGGGTGCAGAGGACATCCAAGTGGCACCAGTGGGCAGGTTTTAAAGTGACCTTGTCTTCAGTTTCAGAGCTTGAACTCCAAAAGTCTCCGCACTCCGCTTACAGCCGTGCAGCAGGAGCAAATCCAGCAGCTGAGCAACAAGCGACTAGAAAGGTAGGAGCATCCTCTTACAGTCGTTCCTTTGGAGGGTTTTCCTTCAGTCTTAATGCAGCTAGAAGAATGGTAGCAGAGAGAAGGCAGAAGACTGTTAGCAGCTGTCATGTCAAGTAACAGTGCTGTGTCTCATGGTGACTCAAGTGATGGGCATTTGCTGCTGTTGTCAGGTAGCAAATTACCTGTCTGTCCTGTCTGGGAGGAAAGAGGGTTTAAGGGATGTTGCAGAGGAGCAGGAAACTGGCAAGACTGACTCTGAGTTGGGTATGTTTTCATTAAGCCTTTCTGTGCTTACAAAGTTTAGCCTTGTCCCCTTCTGTCTGATCAGCACTCTCTTCAGCTGCCAGTCCTATACTGGTCTGTGGTGTTGCTGAGCTGTCCTTTCTAGGCTTTGCCTGCAGGGGATTTCCCTGGTGTTTAGAGGTATCTATGGCTGTTGTAGCTTTGGTCTCCATTAGGCCTCCATTTGCTTGCTCTGTGTGAGGGGTTGTCTTAGCAAAAAAATTAAATGGGTTTGGTGTGAAGGAGCTACTTGGAATCAGGCTGGGCCTGGGGAATAGTGTGTGGGGAGAGGAAATATTCAGGAACTTGGATCATTTAGAAGGGTGGGAGATGCCTGGGAKCATGTTTGGAGGCAGCATCCTCCTGCTTGTTTACATGAGTGTGGTTATGATGTGGATCCTAATTTTTCTGTGTGGATTAATCCTGCCATGTCTTATGCAGAATAGGATGTGAGGGTTTCTCAGGAAGTCAGTGTATTAGCAGTGGTTACTGTTTGTAGGATCTGAGTGTCTTCCCTGAAATTGTCCTGCTGCTCTTGAGTCTTGTGTTAGGAGCAGAAAYGCAAAATTCCCAGAGCTGTCTGACTTGCAAATTGCTCTGTCTTAAGTGCTGTTAAGGTTGCAACAAATCTCTGCTCTTCTACATGAAGAAGTGAGTTATGGTGCCTCACAGCAGCTGAAAACATGGCCCCAAAATTCATAGGATCATGGAGGTTGACGGGGACCTCTGGAAATCTAGTCCACCCCCCTGCTCAAAGCAGGATCAACTAGAGCAAGTTGCTCAGAGCCATGCCCAATTCAGTTTTTAATATATCCAAAGATAGATACTATGCAATCTCTCTGGACAGCCGGTTCCAGTGTTTGACTACCCTCACAGTGTTTAAAAAAAGAAAAAAAAAGGGGGGAGGGGGGGTGTTAGTTCTTAGGTTTAAATGGAATTTTCTGTATTTTGGTCTGTGCCCTTTGCCTGCCTTTTCACTGGATACCACTGAAGAGAGTCAGGCTCTGTCGTCTTTACTCCATACCACATACATATGGTTATTGATGAGATTTCCCTCCCCTGCCCCCCGAGCCTTCYCTTCTCAAGGCTAAACTGTCCCAGCTCTCAGTCTCTCCTTGTATGTCAGATGCTCCAATCCCTTAATCATCTTAATGGCCATTTGTTGGACTTACTCCAGGATGTCCGTGTCTCTCCTGTACTGGGAGCCCAGCGCTCCAGATGTTTCCTATGAATGCTGAACAGAGGGGAAGGATCCCCTCCCTTGATCTTCTGGCAACGCTCTGCCTAATGCAGCCCAGGAAGCCATTGGCCTTCTTTGCTGCAAGGGCACACTGGTGGCTCATTGTCAACTTGTCCACCCAATCCCCAGGGCCTTTTCTGCAAGGCCGCTGTCCAGCTGTACTGGTGCATGGGATTATTCTTCCCCAGTTTATAGGACTTCACGTTACCCCTTGCTGAATTTCATGAGGTTCCTGTTGGCCCATTCCTCCAGCCTCCTGAGGTCCCTCTGAAAAGTAGCATACCCATCTGGTCTATTAACCACTCCTCCCAATTTTCTGTCATCTGCAGACATGCCAAGGGTACTCTCTGTCCCTTCATCCAGATCATTAATGAAGATGTTACGCTATATTGGCCCCAATATGAACCCCAGGGGTGCTCCACTAGTGATTGGCCTTCAGCTGGACTTTGTGCCGCTGAACTCAGCCCTCCGAGCCTGCCAGTTCAGCCAATTTTCAGTCCACCTCATTTATCTAGTCCAAACTTCATCAGCTTGTATATGAGGATGTTATGGGAGACAGCATCAAAAGCCTTAGGAAAGTCTAGATAATCTAGTATTGATTACTCTCTCCTCATGCACCAAGTTAGTCATCGTGTCATGGGTGGCTATTAGGTTGGTCAGGAAGGGTTTCCCCTGTGTAAATCCATGCTGACTACTCCAGTCACCTTCCTGTACTTAGTATGTTTGGAAATGATCTCTAGGACTATTTGTTCCATCACTTTCCCCAGTATCGAGGTGAGGCTGACTGGCGTGTAGTTCCCTGGGTCCAGCGCTGGATAACAAACTCTTTTGTGGGAATGGAGCTCCCACAGCTCCCTTAGAGTGCATATGCACATTGCACGTGCAGCTGAGAGCCTCAGGGGTGTCTAGGTGCTCACCGTCAGAAGGGTTATGTGGTTAGTAATGAGGTAAGCATGGTATTGAGAGCTTTTCTGTGTTACGGAGTGTAATCCTAAAGTGTTCACACTTGCTTTTGCCTGCCACAGAATGCCGGTGCAGTATGTCCTTGGTGAGTGGGACTTTCAGGACCTGACTCTGAAGATGAGACCCCCAGTATTTATTCCTCGGCCTGAAACAGAGGTATGAATGTGGGGAACATGGCAGGGGCAGGCTTGAATCTGTGAATTACATCATACAATACAATCATAACATTGCTATGAAGGCGCCTTGTATATCCTGAGGTTGTAGTGATGAGGAGGTCAGATCACTCCACTTCTTTTAGAACAGAGGGGGATTCTAAGCTTGTGATCTGAAACTGATGCTGGTGAACTTTGCCTCCTGGCTCAGAGCAAGAGGTGTTGCAAGCTAGTGTATCACTTAATTACACAGAGATCCATCTCCATTGATGGAAGGACTTGGCTTTCTTTCCTTATTTCTGCTATAGTAATGACTCCTAGAAGTTCAAAACCTATACTGCTGTATCCCAGTGGTTTAGTACTTTGATTCAAGGACAAGAATCTCGAAGTTGTCCAAAGGTTGTTAGCAAAATCCTGCAGTAGTAGAAAGCTGCTACTGGAARATGGTAATGGACTCCAGAGAGCTTGTTTGTCCATGTGCGGACTATAACAGTGCAGGCTGGTAGGAAATGGCACCTACCACCTGTCTGATGGCTCCACAGTGGTTTCTGGACAAACACTGGAAACTGAAGGGTCCTTTCCTGAATGGTAACAAAACAAACACTGGAAACTGAAGGGTAAGTTCTGACCTGTGCTGGAATTAAATGTGAATGTCAGTCATAAGAATGTAAAGGACAGCCATACATGATCAAGTTAAAACTTCATTTTCCCCAGTGTTCCTGCTGCTAGGGAAGAGTCTAAGAACTCCATGGTGACACTTTCCCTGACAGTAGCCTAGCTTTCAGCTCATGGACCATCCTAGCAAGGAAGTCTCTGTTTACTAGTCCTCAGGAGGTTTTAGGTTTTGTGAGGTTTTTTTGGTTTTTTGTAGTTTGGTTTTTTGTTTTGTTTGTTTGTTTTGTTCCCCCCCCCAAGAATTTGTTTTCTTTTGGAGCCTGTGTTAACTTTTGGAGATGAAGTGGTCTCCATAGCTTGTCCATTTAGGAGTCCCAGAAGCTTAAACCTGTTTCAGTCTAATAGTAATTTCTTCAGTCGTTTGCTTGCTGCTTGGTGTCTGTTGTAATGTGCTGGCGGCCCTCTGCTCAGGTCTCTATAAGTAGGGGCCCATAAAAAGAATGAAAAGGCTCATTCAGACAGAACGTCCCCTACTAACAATGTCAGAAGAGATGCCAAGGACTGAGTGGGCTTTGGAGATGGGAAGACTGCCTTTGCTTTTTCTGGGGAAGGGATAGTGTTGGGAATGTATGAAGAAAGCAGCAGCTCACTAAAGAGAGGATGCAGTCTGCAGAATCCTTCATCTGACACCTTTTATTACACAAAAGTTAAAAGGCAAAGACAGCTTGTGCTTCTGTTGTGCCCTTTGAAGAAGAGGGTGCTACTGAAATCCATGAAAGGGTTCCAGACAATTTAGTGGGAATCAGCACAACCACCACTTAGACATCCTCTCATCTCAGCCTGTAGAAGAATATTCAGAACCAGAGTCTTGATTTGGTATGGAGCATCAGCAGCATCTCATTGAGAGCCTGCTGGGTCTTAAATCATAGTGATGACAGTTGTGTCCAGAGAAGGTGTGAGCTCTCTGTTGTGTCTGTGTTCGATCACTCTGTGGCGATTAAGTTTGGAGATAGGGCTCTAAGGAATAGTTTTGCCAGTTGGAGCCCAGCAATGGTTAGCTTTGTTATTGTCAACAGTATTTCTGTTCCAGTTGATTCAAGAGAGTATTTCCAACCTCTTAACTCCCCATTAATTCGTGGATGCAACGTGAGCATTAAAACCAGGGAGAATTCTCCATGCGGTGCCAGGCTTCAAAGGCCTGTTGTGTGGAGTGGAAGCCAGGGTGGCTAATGCCTGAGAATGTTGTTAATTGTGCCCACATGCATGATTTTGGTAAAAGCGTCTCCGCTGGCCCAAACTGAAATGCAGTGCTGTGTAACATGCTGTGTTTGAACTTAACATACCCTGGTGCAAAAATGTAGCATAAACAGCCTAACCCAAACCTTGTCTCTCTGGGAAGACTTTGTTGGATGTGTCATGGTACTTACTATGGAGGCACATTTTTAGCACATTTATTATGGAAGGCCAGAAGTTTATGATGATAGCTCAGGAATGGAGCTCTGTTGGCAACTGAGAGTTTTCTTGTGATGCGGTGCTGGGGAGGTTACTTGGACAGGAAGAACATGGGGACAAGATCCAGCTATTTAGCAGCACCTGGCAGGACATTGCTTTAGGCATGTGCTGCTTCCAGGAACCRTGTACTGTGTGTAACCTGTTGCACAAAGTGAGTTGGTGTCCAGATCCTTTCTTTCTGCTGGGAAGGAAAGGTTGGTCATCTCTGACTCAGAGCTTTGTGGGGTGTGTTTGGGTTGAGGTTTGCCTATGTTTTGTTTCGTCAGAGTAATTTTTCCAGAACTTCACTGGACTTAAAAACTTCAGTGGAAATATCTCCTTTCAAAAATATTTAAGTTAGCATCTGTTGCTCTCTTTCTGTTTAGGAATTGTCTGCAGCGTTCTTAAAACCAATAGTGCTGAAACTTTTCACCAAATAATATCTGTAAGTAATCCTTGTTCTGTAGGAAGCAGTTCATTATCAACATTGATATCCCAGGTTCAAGTTGCTTATCTGTGACTGCACACGCAAGCCACATGGCGTGTCTTGTCCTTGGCTGAGTAAATGTGACTCCCTAAATTGACTTGTTAGTGCAGATACACAAGCAGCTGCAAAATTTGCTTCCTAGATATGTTTACGTAGCTTCTGCAAATGCTCCTGCTTGTTGATTCAAAGTCTGAAAAGGAGAGGAGCCATCTTTATGGGGCACATTTTATTCTATGGTTACAGCAGAAGGGTTATGACTCTTGTTCCCAGACGCGTTGGTAATGGCACGAAGGCAAACACAGTATGACATAAACCACCAGCATTGTTTCAGTCCTGGGGACAGAGACACATGCAAAGAAAGAAGCTCAGTTGTCTGCTTAATTTTGCCCTGTGTGAAATTTGCCCCTTTGTAGTATGTTTTGTTCTCTCTGGTAGCTGAACCCTCTTCCATTTGCTCCCTCTGGGAATATTTTTTCAGCACATGTGGCTTCGTTCTTCTGTTCCATGGGAATCCGGATGGGGAGAGGACAGGCAGCCAAAATTAGGAAACTAGCAGGTCCTGTTTAAGCTCTGAGATTGGGATAACAAAGCTGATTGCATTCAGTCATAACTTCTTGGCGTCCAGGGCTGATAGATAACTTCTGTGAGCACAGACACACTGTGTTGGAGGAGAGTTTGGTTAAGCAGTCCTCAGTCTCACCTTCCTCCAGTTACCTGGCTATCTGTGAGCAAAGCTTTGGACTCGCTGCTACAAGCACTGACTGGGTTTGCAAGGGCTTGCGGAACCCAGTGTCCTGCCTGCTTTCCTCGCGTGACCACCAGAGCCAGGTTTCTGCAATGAGGAGGTGTTTGGGCCAAAGTTTAGGGGTGTGCTCAGTCTCATGAATTATCTTTGTTATGCAATTATTATTGTAGTGTCAAGGAATCCCTGTCTCAACATTGCTCAGTCACTGTGTTAATGAAGAAGAAAGTCCTTTTCTCAAAGCAAGGCTTTCTAAAACTCGGGCTGTGTTACCATTGCAGCAGCGTTGTGGATCAGAGGAAAAACAGGACAAAGAGAAGGAGAACTCAGCCAACTGTGGATACATAATTCCTTCTTTTGTCCAGGAAAATATAGGCCAAATGAAGCCTCACCACGACTTCATTAAGGAAAGGTTTATTTGGTCCAGGATTTCTCCGAAGGAAGTAGTTTGGGGCTCACCGGTCTTTTGCCCCTAGAGGGCACTCCAGGCTTAGGCTCGCGGAGTTCTATTAATTATTCTAGGATTTCTGGTGTTTCTGTTCCCCTCTCTCTCAGATGCTGTGTTTTAAAGCAAATGAAGGCTTATTTGTTCAGTGGAAACAAAAATGGTCTCCTTTTATCCCTTGCAGCTACTGTGTGGGTAGAGTCAGATTCTCAGACACTTGAGTTTTCATTTTTGCTGGAGGAAAGCTGTTGGGAGGAGAGCTCCAGTTCTGCTTGGGAGGATTGTCACAGTCCCACCATCCGCTCTGACCCTCAGGCCACCCAGGAGTCCCCTGGTGACACCTCCCTGACCTGTTGTGATTTCAGCATGAGCTTGGACCCTATAATATTTTTCTGTCTTGGCTTTGTTGTGGTGGCTGTGTCATGACAACAGTCCATTGTCCTGTAAGGGGGGGACACTGTAGGGTGAGGATGTGTGTTTAGCCTSGGAGACATCTTAGGGAAAGAAATTACAAGTCTGTGCCATGCTGAACATTTTTTAGCAGTCATGCAAAAAAGATTGTGGCTGCAATCTCCTGTGAGAGCAAGAAAAAAGACTTAGTGGGTCAGACTATATTGGTCTGTCTGATCGGGGCTTGTAGCAGATGGTGGGGGCAAAATTACAAGGGAAAAGATAGGTATGGAAGGATCCCCCCTTCTTTTGATAGTCAGCAGTTAAGGCTGTTCTTAGCCAAAGCTGGATTTGGGGCCATCCTGCTTCATAATCACTAGTGGATCTGTCCTCCATTAATTTGTTTAATCCTCTTTTGAGTCTGTCTATGTCTAGCCTCCATGACATGATCTGACAGTGAATCTTTCTAAATTTGTATTGTAAGTAGGAAAAGTATGTTCTGTGCTTCCGGTGCTGCCTGCTCATTTAACAGGAAAGCCCTTACGTCTTACTGCGTAACACATAAACCATTCCTGCTCTCTATAGCATTTGTAATTTTTAGTCCTGTCGCTGTCTAATCAATTATTTTTCCACCTATGATTTTTAAGCTTTTAACTTGTTTCCCAAGATAGAWTGTTTCTTTCCCATGATAACATGCTCAATACACTGAAACCGTTTCTGTCAGCCGAATGGCAGTCATTGTGCTGGGGTGTTCTGCGAAAGCACTTTAGGCAAAGGTTTGCTCAGAGAAACCTTTCATAAAGTTTAACCTTACTTCTAGCTAAACATAATCATTAAGCTTTCAAGAAGGTCAAGCACACAGAGAAGGGAGGATTTTTGCTTCCTGACATGTATATGCAAATATACAGATTGCAAGGTGGGGCCTTTCTCCAGCGCTTTATGTCAAAGCAGTGTAGCACGTTTTCTGTGCTAAAAGGAAGCTTTTGATGCAGAATGGCCTTTCATTTCCCTAATTTCATTGCCGCAGATGGTTACTTTTCGGGAAGTTCAAAAGATCAGACAGTCTAGTGGAGTACAGCCATGGATCAGGAATCAGGAGATTGGCTTTTTTTTTTTTATGGTTTTGCCTCTGACCTTTGTCTCTTCAAAGGAAGGCTGCTTCTCCTTTCTGCGTCACTGGATTCCCAATTTGGGAAATGAAAAGGATGATGGTGCCCTATCTTGTACGTAGCTTAAGGTCCTTTCTTGAAATATATATAGATTCCTATAAGGTACRTTGAACATAAATGCAATAGGGCATTATTTAATAGATCAAAAATAAACTGCTATCTGTCAAAATGTAGCTGTAAACAAATGGGCTAAAGTTGGAGCATTGCTGTTGTGGCCTCGCATAGATCAGATTTTGCCCGTAGGATAGGTAATATTTTATCAGTATGTTGGAGGAAAACAGTATTTTCTGAATGTGGGCTGTGGCACGGAGGCTGGGGAATGGGAATTATGAAGGGAACCTGTTGTTGCTGCCAGAACAATTGGAATTGCTCTTTGAGCTGGGCACAAGTGTTTAATAGGATCATATATGCAGAAATAAATAATGCACCTGTGCCTTGTGGCTGAGGGGCTTCCCCTGCCAGAAGAGCTTGCAGAAAGATTTAGGGCTCTTACAGATATTGGCTGACCACAAGCACCCATTTTCAGTGGGCTGCCCAGCAGACTAATGTGATCCTTGCGTGTGTTAACAGGGGATTGCCAAGTACAAGTACCACGATTAAATAACCTGTGTACTGCAGTAGTGGAATAGTTGCAAAAATATTATGTCCAGTTGTGTTACTGACCGGTTGAGAAAGAAATGGAAAACTAGGTTTGGAGAAGAACCAGCAGGTGGATTAACAGCTGGAAAAATCTGCCCTGTTGTGAAAGACTGTTTAGCTCATCACAGACAAGCTTAGGGGTTAATTACCTGGCACAGGGAGCAGAAATTTGGTAACAGAATTCTCTTCGGTTTCATAGACAAGTGTATAACAAGCACTATAAATGCAGGCCAGAAGAAAAGGTGCATATCTTTAACAGAGAGTGTAATTAATTACTGAAACAGCTTAGCAGGAGCCTATTTCTTCTCCTATGAAGAAAGGCTGAGAGAGTTGGGGTTATTCAGCCTGGAGAAGAGAAGGCTTCGGGGAGACCTTATTGCAGCCTTTCAGTACTTAAAGGGGGCTTATAAGAAAGATGGCGGCAAACTTTTTAGCAGGGCCTGTTGCGACAGGACAAGGGGGCATGGTTTTAAACTAAAAGAGGATAGGTTCAGACTAGATAGAAGGAAGAAATTTTTTATGCTGAGGGTGGTGAAACACTGGCACAGGTTGCCCAGAGAGGTGGTAGATGCCCCATCCCTGGAAACATTCAAGGTCAGGTTGGACGGGGCTCTGAGCAACCTGATGTAGTTGAAGACGTCCCTGCCCATGGCAGGGGGGTTGGACTAGATGACCTTTAAAGGTCCCTTCCAACCCAAACTATTCTATGATTCTATTGCTGGCTACTTCAAAATCAGGACAGGATGTTTTCCCGGGACAGATTTCTTCTTGTTCAAAAGGAAATGGAGGAAGAATCAGGATTGTTCCTGGCTAACTGGCCAAGATGAATTATGGCAGTAGTTTCTCCTGGCTTCCTATGCAAGAAAAAAAGGCTGTGCTGGTGCAGAGGATTACTTCAAAGCTGGTGATTTCCAGGGCAGACTCAAAAATGTAAATTTAAAGCTAAAGTCTGTGCTGAAGGCAGGGAAAGCAACAGCTGTTCTTAAGTCATGCACAAACCTGTTCCCCAGGTTAACTTATATAGACTTTCCTAATATGTTCTCACAGATCTCCTTGTTAATGCCTTTATTTTTTTGGCCCTAAAAGAACTCTATGAAGCCTTCAGCTTTTTAGTCTTCCTTCTCCGATTGAAAGAGGATCTCTATTTCTGTGAGTTTCAGCTGAGTAGCTTAGCTCATCAGCAGTTAGAACAAGATTTAGGACTAGAACTGGAGAAAACCAAACTATAGAATGGCTGTAACAGGAGGGACGGGACTCAAGGGGATTTCCACATAAACAGGGAAAAAAAATCTATTCCTCCTCACCCCCCACAGCTTCTCTCAGACATCCAAGTAATGGAATTTTGGAGCTAGGGATTAGCAAGCTGGACCAGCGCATCTGTCTAGATGCTGTATCTGGCAGTGGTCAATACCAGTATCTGCAGAGAAGGAAAATGCCTTGATTCTGGAGAGATGTGCCTAGATAGAGGTTTGTGCTGGAGACTCGAGGTATGGCCATTTTACAGTGACTTTGATCCACTCTTTTTGCCCCTCTTGGGCATGGCTAAGTTTAGACATGACAACTGTGATAATTTCTCTTGGGCACTAGCATATATGGGTTGCAAAGGTTGCTGCCTTTTGGTAAAGTAATTTCTGGGTGCTGTCACAGCCTCTCCTCCAACAGATGAAACAGCATTTGGCATGTGCCCTGACACATCAGGAGCTGTTTCTGTTGTGTGACAGAGAAGCCAAACCCCTTCCTCAGTATTAGGCATGCCTTTACCTGTTTGTCTGTCATTGCTTCTGCCTAAAGCCACCTTTTCTTTCAGGATCAGTGGCTCCTTATGGAGTTATTCTGGTGTTTTGCTTTCTGTACGTGTATAGGGGGAGTTTCATGGGCTTTGTGCAACATTTTCTCTTTCCTACTGCGGTGCCAGGCAGAAGAGCCCAGGACAAAAATGCCGTAGCCTGCCTGCCCACTAAGTGCTGGGCTGGCTTGGTGGCTTGGTTTTGGAAGGAGGGCACGTGGCAGTGATCTTCTAGGGCCATTGCCATGGAGTTAAGTTTCCAGCTTGGCTTCCTGGTGTTTTGTCATGTGCTGATTGGCAGCCAAGTGGACAAACAGGAGGGGAGGGGTGATTTGGTTAATATCAGATCAAGCTCTATGGAAAGTCCTGGATTCTGAGAACAGAAGTTTCTGGAAAGCACACAAATAAGTAAAACATTCCCAGGAAGTATGCGAGAGCAGAGAGAAGGTTACTGAGGTTTTCATGTGTCTTGCTTTCCTTGTCCTGTTTGCTAACCTGGGAAGTTAGAGCCTCTTGCCACCCTGGCTCGTATCCCTGGAACCTTGTCTTCCCTGCTTTCCTTAGAGCATACGGGGCACGAAAAAAGGGTGCTTCTAGGGAACACAGTGTGAATTTGTGACCTCCACCCTTTCCTTTCCCATTTCTCTTCTCCTGTTGTTTTTCTTAGCCTTGTACTTTTAATCGCAGAAACATCAGATGGGTCATTCACTGTTGTTGGACTGTAGCACATGATTGCCTCAACTCTGGACTTCTGCACAGCTCTGTAGCCACCGTTGAGCAGTGAGAATCTCTGCTGTTTCTCCCGACTGTCTTGGTGCTGAAAGCTGCCTGACCTTGTGCTGTCTGCTGGTTGGAGCTGTGCAGCTGTGGAGCTTGTGGTTTGGGTGCTGGCAGACACTGTCCTCACGCTTTCTTTGTGCAGCTGCAGTTCCAAGAAATACAGTGAACTAGAGACCTGGCCGCAGGGAGGGGGAGGTAATACCAAGAACCTGTCAGAACATGAGTGTGTGCTGGGGGGCGGTTGGGGAACGGGAGTTGTGGGTGGAAGGGTGAGGCAGAGGCTCATGGGAAGCTGGAGGTGTTCGCAAAGTTTTGCGTTTGTTTCGCTCAACAGAGAAAATGGGGAAAAAAAACAAATAAATGACAGTGTGAACTTAGGGCGATTCTGGCAGTGAAGCAAAACTTCCTGGAATCACAAGGTGAGAGCAGGCTGTGAGTGGCTTGGCTAAGAGACAAAGCTTGAGAACCTCTGAGTGCTGGAAATTAAGTAGCATGGGAAGCAAATATTTGTGTCCCCTGTATATGGAACTGCAGGTAATAGGTCTCTTCTAGTCCTTGCAACCTCTTCCTTTGCTAGTCAGGACCAGATATCCTTCTCCCTCCCAAGGATATCCTGCGTTTTTTCCCTGTAGATTTTTAAATTCACTTCTGGCAAAGACATAGAGGGTCTAGATACCTTCTCCCCACTCCGTTTTGTGCTAAGCAACAGAATGTAGGTCCCTGAAAACCCATCACTTGATGCCTGCATCACCTCCAGCCCAGTGCAGTGTAAAAACCCTTCCAGATACTTTGCACCTAGCTTACCACCCTCATGAACGCACAGGTTTCAGAGGTGGCTGGTGCTCTTGACATCCTCTTGAATATTTATTTGCACAAAATCCTGTAAAATGGGGGAGGAGGGGAAGTTCATTGATTATTGCTGTGCAAGGGGAGTTTGCAACATGCAGAGGGATTGGGATTTAGTCACACTAGTAACTCTGCAGAGCTGTGAGCTGGCCCCATTCCTAAGCCTAGCCTATTGCCCTGACTGTCGTGCTGTCTGSCTGTAACAGATGACAAAAAGGCCCTGGAGCACACTGGCATTGCTGGTGTGCCCTGGAAAAGCACATGGCAATCCTGCAAGCTGTGAGGGAGAGGACAGCTGTGGGGCAGTTTTAGCCATACATAAGATTTGCTCCAAGGGACAGCAGTGGCTGCTGAGCTCACCTTTCCATGTGACTTCTAGCTCTTCCTCTCGGCTGCTTGAACATCTCTGTACACCCATCTATTGAATGAAATACGCAATCTGCCCCTGCACACAGATGTCAACAGCTCCAAGTCGTGGGGGCTGCCCAAGGCATGTCCAGGACCCTCCATTCCTTCCACCTTGATGCCATTGCTAGCAAAAGCAGAGAGAAGATTTTATTTTCTCTCTGGTTTTGTCTGTTTGCCATTCAGTCCCTCCATTCCTTCCAAAACTGACTTTTGCTGGGGGAAGGAGCTTCTTGCACAGACTAGGGGAGAAAAGATCTTCAAAATGTTCCATTTCCCCACTCTGACACAAATATCACACTTATACCCATGTATGTGTATGCTAGGCTCCAGGATAAAAGTAGTTCTGCCAGTACCTGTAGCACTGGTTAGCAGGATTTTTAGTGTAGGCTGTGTTGTTACTGACAATAGTGACACATACTGTAAGCAATAGTTTGAATTTTAATAACTCCACAGTTGAGCATTCATCCTGTCCAGTGGTTAGTATGCTGTGGGCAAATATGGAATCGGGTCGCATTTCTAAGATACTTTTTTAATTTATGATTTTCCTTGCTCCTTAATACAGCACTTTGGATTTTTTTTTTTTTTTTTTTTTATATTTACAGGTTTTTTTATCTACAACAGTAAAAACAAAAAGACAATTCAAGAGCAGCCAAGCACTGTTTGTTTAGATGATGTGGGAATCTGGTTCTGATCTTCGTGACTTCTGCTTTTCTGCAGGAGGTCAGTTGCTCTCACACAACTGTAGACCTGCGTGTTCCTAACTGGAGTTTGGGGGATCCGTTTCCATGATCTAAAGTGGTGTCATTGGAAAGGTGTGGATGAGGCTTCTGGAGCATTGGGTTCAATGTTCTGCTCTGCCGTAGTCCTCCATGAGTTTGGGATAGTCACTGTTTTACAGTTGCTCATCTGGAAAATGGGAGTTGTGAGGATAAATGTGTTAAAGGGACTGAAGTGCTTAGCATGTTACAGGGGCAAGGCACCTGAGCAAACTAACTCATTTTCCTGTTTTTTAGAGACTATAAAGACACACTGATTGTCAAGTCTTTGTTTTATCCAAAATACCATTTTTCTGCAGTGAAGGACATTTCTCTCTCTGATGTATTGAATCCTGTAAATGGTGTGAGTGAAAGTAAGTCCTTTTGAACAGCCAGCCATTTCAGTTTAGAGTGCCAGATTGTGGAGAATTTACCTAACATATTCCAAAGGTTAATTACCTAGGCTGCCAAAGTGTTTTCTCTTATTTCCCAGTGGAATTTTTGTAATTTAATCTCTCAACCTTTAGAGCTGGTGATCAAACTGACCGTTAAGATGGCTTTTAGCAATGATGGCATTATATTAGCAGGTGTTTGTGCTTGGAATCTGTTCAGTCTGAGAAGATGTGGGGGTATCCTACACAGTAAAGACCACAGCCTTTGGCCATCTGCTGTTGTCCCAGTTTCTCTGTGTCTGGGACTGGCATCTCTTTTTAGCACCTTCTGCCTCTTTGTTGCTCTTCCCCAGCTGTGTCTCTAGTCAGATTCTTGTACAGAGGTAGGGAATGTCTGTCTTGCAGAGTATTTTGTGGTCTTTGTATGAACACTGTAATGTGTGGCCAGAAATACTTCATCTCCCAAGATGAGATTTGAAAGTAGTTCTGCTATGTTCTGCAAAGTGCTGTAATTTATCAGTTTCCAGTGGTGACATATTGGAGATGATGGTGTGCTTGGAGAAGCACAGATTTTGGCTGGATCGCTTGCTGAAAGATGAAAAATGCTGAGAAGAATCTGAAGAATACTGTTTCGAAACAATTTTGGATAACTTAATCATTCATGATTTCTGAAAAGGAAACCTGGTGGCAATAGCAGTGGGCTAACTGGACATACTCTGTATCGTGGTTGCTGGGTTTTCCTGATTCTTTTGCAGATGTTGGAGAAATGTGGTTTTCACCTGAAAGCCGTAAGTGAAGAAAAGGACTGTGGTATCACAGCCAGTTAATGCAGAGTTACAAAATGTCTTATTCCAGTGCATTCTGTTTTGTCTTTACTTCTTGCTTTTGATACATACATAATTGCAAATTTAATTCGACATTGAATAATCTGTACTAGTAATTTTTTTTCCTAGTTTGCCAGTTAGAATACACGTTCTGTTTTGCTTGCCAATCACATTTATTTCATAAAATAATTAATTTTCATAATTATTGAACTTTTTGATTGTAGTGAGATACTAATGTCTGGAAAAGGATGTAGTTTCTTTAGGTTGTCACATTATTTTTAATATCTTTTAATTTTGAACTATCGTGATAAACATGTATTATGAGAGAACTAGCCTTTGCCTCAGTAAGAAGTATATGAAATAACCAAGACAATAGGGCAAGGGAGTCAGGGAGTAGGATACAAAGTAATACCAACATCCCTTTTTTAATATACATGTGGTAAAAACTGAAATCAGTCATATTTAAATAGGAGCTTTGGCAAGCACTCTAAAAATACTTCCACTGTGGACTGTGTAAAGTAGAAACATTAAAAAGCTTGAAATAACTAATGATAAACCTCAAGGAAGTTAATAAATGCTGACAATAGTTCTACTGTATGGAAGTTACATTTGGACATTTGAAATCAGTAACTTGTGCTACTCTGTGATCAGCCCTGGAGACAGATGGTTCTTCTGAGTTACTGTAGAGATTTCCTGGAAATATTTGTGAGTGAGCAGAAATGGCTGGTATTTGTGATTTGATTTGTGATTTAATTGCCGAGCAGAATTTTTTGGGTGGCTCTTCTTCTGTGGTCTTGGAATCATCAGCACCTGCTTCCTCAAACCAGTTGCGGTTACAATCTCTGGCTGTCTCTATTGTGAAGTGTTTTCAAACTCAYTCATCTGGAGCTGTTAGCTGAAAGGCAAAAGCCATTTTCGCACAAAAGTTGGTAGATAAGGTGTTTATTTTTCCCTGTTGATATCTGAGCGCTGGTAGTCCTCTAATGGTTTCCCACAGTCCTGTTGGGAGCCTATAAGAATGTTTTCCTCCATAATTGCCTAGGAAAGGAATCCTAGAGCAGCAACAAGGAATGTGATTTTGGAGGCTGTTAGCGAAAACTCCCTTATGAGTGCAGTGCCAATAACGACATGGTAACCAGGGTAGGGCACGGCAGTGTGACTCCTCRTACCTGGCTGAGGCTAGCCTAGGTATCAGTCACCAAACTTAACTTTGCCGTGAAGACACACCTCTGAGAGAGGCCTCTCAGAATAGTGACCTGCAGCCTGTAGGCTGCTTCTCGTTCCCCCTTGGGCTTTTGGGTATGAGCACAACAGAGCTCATTGCTGAGGAGCACCGAAAGCTGTGGAAGGCAGAGGGCACAGTCTGGAGAAGCACGAAGGCAGTTGTCATTGAGTATCTGGTGAGCAGAGGCATCTCTGGCTCTTTCCAGCTCAACAACTGGAGAAGATTTGAGAGAAAACAATGAAAACAGTTGAAGGTGCTTGTGGCCAAAAAGCCCCTGAAGGCCCCAAAAGGCTGTGGCTGTGAAAAGGAGTGTAAAGAAAGTTGAGGAGCCAGTGCTTCCAAAAGGCTATTGTTGGCAGAGCCAGGCTACTGGAAAAGCAGCAAAGCCTAACACAGCTGAGTTGAAAATGGCAAAGGCTCAGAAAAGCTGATCTGAAGAAATAGTAATGTTACTAGAGGAAATATGGAGTGTTTACATGTTCAAATAAACCAAATCTTTCCTTTTTACTTATGCTTTCAGGTTCTTTCAGCAGGAGGAATCAACAGGCAAAGGGTTCTATTAAAATGGAGAGGTTTGAAGCTGCCTGGCTTTGCAAGGCCCGGACAATGTTGAAATGTGCCTGTTTGTCCGTCCTGGACTGTGAAGTAGTGCAAGTTTCACTTCTGTTACTCTAAGCACTGGGTGTGTGCTTGCATGCAGAGGCACAGTACTTTAATATGTTTAAAAGAAGTTCACGTCTTGTGGGAAACCTCAGAAAATACTGTCTGACGAAACAGACCATGTCTCAGGTGCTCTGCTGCTGGGGATGTTTCGTTGAAGCTCATCTACCCTAACGCTTCATTTTTATACCTGTTTGCGTCCTCCCTTCCTACTTACTGCAGATACAAATTGGCCTAGCATGAAGGATGACCAACAGCAACAAATATCTTCATAAAAACTACAGCTTTGCACAAGGCATCTATTACACTGCACCCCAGTTAGGGTGATACATCCAAGGAAGGGCTTATGCCCTTATGTACAAGCATACCCAGTTTAGGCTCCTGAAAAAGGCCATTGCTTTACTAAAGAGAAGCTGACCTGCCTGCCAGGATGTGTTGCTTTTAAGTATTCCTGCTTATGCCAATAACATGCAAGATTCCTTGTTAAAATGGAAGGCTGGTAATTTTCCTGGTAGTCTTTAATTTTTAACTGTTGGCAAAATCAAGCCAATTATTCTTTGTAAATTTTGTTAAGTTTTCTGGATTTACAGGAGAGATCCAAGAGCAGACCTCTCAAGTGAAATAACCTAGCTATCGTGGGAGCGCCTTGTTTCTGTAGTGTTGAAACAAGGCAGTAAGTCAGTAGGGCCTTGTTTCAGTACTGTTGTGCCATGAAAGCACAAGGATTGCAGGGAGTTGTGAGCACCTGCTGAAGCTGCTGATGCACTCAAGGTGTTTACAAGGTTTCTGTCTTCTAGTTTTCTCCAGTGAATAGCAAGGGAAGTTCATGCTGCAGTCTGAGGGAGCGTGCACGTGTGCTTTCTCTTGTAGCTAGAATCATAGAATCATTAAGGTTGGAAAAGACCTCTAAGATCATCAAGTCCAACCATCAACCCAACACCACCATGCCCCACTAAACCATGTCCCTAAGTGCCTCATCTACACGTCTTTTAAATACTTGCAGGGATGGTGACTCCACCACTTCTCTGGGCAGCCTGTTCCAATGTTTAACCACTCTTTCAGTAAAGAAATTTTTCCTAATGTCCAATCTAAACCTCCCCTGGCGCAACTTGAGGCCATTTCCTCTCGTCCTATTGCTAGTTGCTTGGCTAGTCACTCATTTTCATAAACCTTAGAACTGTATATCTTTGAGACCTCTCCTGCTGTGTTGGATTTTATGTGAAGTTGCGAAGGGATTTAAAAAAGAGGAGACTGATGGAAGGGAGGAGGCAGCGATGGCAGAGATGCATACAGATCCAGGAGCATGGATGAAAATCTTTTCCATGTGACTTTATACAACAAAATGTAGTAGGAGTCCACAATGTGAAATCCATGCAGGGAGCTGCTCATTTGGATCATTTAGTAATTCATTGCCTTTGCTTTCCATCTGCAGGTTGGATTATTGGTTTAGATGCTGTTAGGAGCTGTACCTCTGCCTCCAGATTACATACCATACTGAGACAGTGTAGAAATCTTAAATTTTGAAGCTTACAAATTCTGAAAGCTGGAATTTTGGAGTAAATAAAATGGTGTTGCAGAAGATAATGTGCTCCAGCTGTTTGGTTATTGTTTTTCCCAACAGTGCTAGAAGATTTCAGAGGATCTGTGGGAAATTGTATCCTGAGGATTTGGTTACTAATCAAAGCACCCTGTGGGGGGAGATGGAGCTGAAGTGACTTCTGGCATGTCAGTTCCATTGCTGCCATCTGTGTTTTAAACATTAGCAACAAAACTACATTTCACTGGGCTACAGAGTCAAGAAATTTAAACTCCAGTCCTCAGACCACAAAGGTGTGAGTCAAAACAGCTCCCTTAGAAATTTTGTTTGTTTGTTTGTTAGGATCTCGTCTCTTTAGTTGTGGAGGAAGAATCTCGGAAATGTGAGAAGAATTCAGGCCTCTGCTTCCCAGTTCCTGTCCCTCATCCTGCGATCCTGGAGATTGGCTGTGGCTCTGGAGCAATTGCTCTGAGTCTGTTGTGCAAACTGCCACAGGTGAGCTTTTTTCAGTGCTCATGGTACAATAGATGCCCGTGTTACAGGACAATCCCACTCTACTAGTCTTCACTGAGACTTCACAGACAAACTTCTTCACTTTGATGGGACTTCAGCAGCTAAGGTCTCTGACAGTCAGGCTCTATAAGTTCATGGTAGGTAGAAGAGGGATATTTAGGGATTGCTCTCCCCAGCTGTCTGCAGGAGTAGTGGAGACATAGTCAGAATGGAAGAAGCAAATGTGCTCATTTTTCAGCTGTGACAGCTCACTATTAATCACCTTAGCTTAAAGCACTAGCGGGTGTTGGTTTAAGCTAAAATCCTGGGCTGTGGATGAGAGGGACTCACACTCTATTAGTCGAATTTGTGGGGCAGTCATCTCTAAAAATCACCTTGCTGTGAATCGAAAGATCTTGTCTCTAGGAGACTGAAGACTAAATTAATATAGGGAAGGGATTACCACAGAAATGTCAGTACTTGAGATCACTGTGACAAGCATATGTCACACTGTCACAAGTGCCAAACCACTTTTTTGAAGTCTTGTTCCCTAATAATAACTCACACCTTTTGAACAGAGTGAAAAGAGCAGGAAGGGGACTGAGATCTGGGTGACCAAAGCCCTTCCTGCCCCTGATTGTTGTGGCGTGTAACATGCTTACTGAGACACTGTTGGTAAACAGAAAGAGAAATGAATCCAAGATCTCATCGCATGCGATTAAGGGAAAAATATTCCCCTTTCCTCAGAATTGCAGATCAGCCAGTTCCTTCTTTCTGTGGCCAGCTGCTCCTCTTGTAGAAGTGTGAGACTTGGTGTGTAAGAATTAGAGGTTGATGCCTGTGTTCCTCCTCCCAGTGACCTGATAAGGTTAATACTTGAGCTTCATGACTTCAAAGTATAATTACTCTGATTTCCTGAGCTGTACTTCATGCTCTTTTCCTTGCCTGTTAAGTTAAAGAGCTGTGTCGGTCTGTCCCTGTAACTGATAACAGTCCTTTCCCAGCTGACTAATACAAACTGCTGTGCCCAGAGAAATAAGGAGCCTTGACTTATCAGAGTTAGTGGTAGCCACACTGACAGCTAAGTGGAGTTTACACTCTGTGTGATCTCTTTAGTGTTTGAGGCAGAATTTGGCACTAGGGTATTGAGAAAACAACAGCAACTTTTCACTTATGGATTCAGCTGTGCCCTTCACCTTAAGGGTCAGCTTTATGTGTGTGGATACTAGTCTCAGGCTGTGAAATTAATCCCCCTAGGAATGATGGCTGATCACACCATCTTCTCCAGATGCAAAGTAGTTTCTTTGAGCATTCTCTATGCAAATATTTACCAACATCTGTGTTTAAAAACATTAAGCAAAGCAAAAACAAGTCAGGCCTTTGCCTGCACTTCTCCCAAGGTGGAATAGAAGGTCAAACAAATCTCTAACTGTGTAGTCCTATCTCTTAATGTTACGCTGGAGGACTCTCAAATACTTGACACGCAGTCCAGTACACGCAGTCAATACACGCAGTGAATGTGGTGTAAGGACTGTAGTGGAGTAACTATGCAAAAGGTGTCTGTGTAACAGATGGAAAATGCCAGAACCTCTGTCCAAGTAGTTGTGTTAATGCTGGAAGGGATTCTGTCCACATTAGAGAGAAGGAGCCTAGGACATGATCTTCCTTTAACCTGTGTCTACCTCAGACTAGTCAGAGTGTTGAGTCTCATACTACCAGGAGCTATGAACGTATCAGGTGATGTGAGTCAGTGTGACTCCATTGTTGTCTGCTGAGTTGGTTCGGTCAGAAGCCTGTCTATTTTAGTAGGCTGCTGGCAATGTTCCAGAGTGCCTTCTGTCACGCTAGTGGCCTTACTAGAAGTGACTCGTAATCCCATCAGTGCCCTGAGATACATTCTTCATGAACTATTCCTTTTAGGAGCCAAGAGTGAACAGTGAATTGTCAGTTCTTGTCTTGCATGTCCCTTTTGGCAGAGCATGTCTGCTCAGGAACCTTGATGTTGTAATCCTTGTTTGTTGTTGTTTTTTCTGTCCCAGAGCCGGGTGATAGCTGTGGATAAAGAGAAGGCTGCTGTGGATCTCACCAGGGAGAATGCACATAGGTACAAGCCCACATATTACCCATTTTTTGTAAATTGTTGTTTGAGAAAGACCAAGAGTACTCAGTATTTGGGCATGTGGTTCATGTTTATTGCCACTGGAAACCAGGGAATGTTTCCCTGGTTTCCCTAGGTTGAGCTCTTAAAGTGTGTAAGAATTTAAAAAAAAAAAAAAAAAAAAAAAGAGCTTATATTTACCAGAGTGTTTTTTTCCTTTGACTTGTGAATGTGCTTTGCAAAGACAGTAGCCTAAGTAAAACAATAGCACTTAAATGCTGTCTGTCTTTCAAGGGTTTTCAAAGTGTTTCATGGTAACTACTCATATCCCTTTCTGTGAACTTGGGAAACTCAAGGCAGCAGGTAGTAAGAATGTATATGTCACTTAGGAGGTTAAGGACAAGCATAGCCTGAACCTTTCTCTCTCTGGCTCCCTATATCATTATTGCTGTGCTTGTTTCTGTCATTGCTCCTCTAGATATAAGATTGCACACTCAGATAGCATCTTCATGCTGATGTGCTAGTGTGGTATCCCTCAGCATCCTCCTTACAGTCTTGGGTTTGGTAAGAACGGTGCTGCTGGGTCCCATGCTGTTTGCACGACACCTGCGCTGTGGCTGGATGTTCAGAGCTGCTGAATCATAGAATAGTTTGGGTTGGAAGGGACCTTTAAAGGTCATCTAGTCCACCCCCACCCTGCAATGAGTCAAGCATCTTGTGCCTGAAATCAGAACAGCTCTGTATCAGGTTGACCTTGTCCTTCCTAGTGGCACCGCTTCTTCAGCTGGTTCTTCTTAACCTAGGTTATTCTGGACTGTCACTACCATAGCAAGCACCAGAGCTAGAATCTCAGTATGCTTTTGAGTCCAGGATCCCAGTCTCTGTAGACACTGTAAAAGGTACAGAGCTCCAGTATGTATTTGTATCCTCAGAAACTGCTGGGCTCTAGGTATTAATTAGAGCAGTCTTGGAAAGGATTCCTATTGCTACCTCTTATGGAGTGTAGTACAGTTTTGAGTCTTAAGTGATGCTCATTAACTGACATTTCTGTCCATGGGGCCCACATACCCTTTTTTCCCAAGCTGCTGCCAGCATTGGGGCTACAGAGACAGGCTACTTCTGCTTCTGGTTGCACTGAGCTGCATCTCTTCACTTATTGCAACCTGATCCCAGCTTTTATGTGAGTCTGAAGTGATGTGTAGGAGCAAGCCCTTCCCAAACTTGTCACCTCACTATTACCTTTTGCCACCTAGTCCAGTTATAGGGAGTGGGGAGCAGAGATTTCCTTCTGATGTGTCAATGTCAAACCAAGTTCTGTTGCAATTTTTCATAGATATAATAAAAGCAGGCCAGATCTTTGCCTCCTTGGTAGATTATTGCTCTGGCATCTGGAAAAAGTAGTCTTGTTATTAACATTGCTTGTTGGCTCAAGAGTGGCCGAGGGAGTGTAAATGCAGTGCCAGAGAACCTCATATTTCTCCATGGATATTTTCATTGTGTCCTTGTGATCTTGTCCATGACATGGTGCCCTGTAGCTCTTGGGAGAGAAGCCAGTAGGATAAGCTGTGTTACTGCTTGACTGAAGCCAGCTTGGTTCCTGCTTTCTTTTCAGAGCTCCCTTACCACAGCTGTGTTCTCTAGATGCTTAGGTGAGTCTTGCTCTCACTTGCTAAATCAATCCCAGTGCCACATGGCCCATCTGGGCACGTTGCAGACAGATGCACATTGATGCCTGTCTATGCTGACAGGGCAGCACCATAGGCCCTCAGCAAAGGCAAGTAGGACTTGGGTATAAGGCCTTTGTCACAGCATGCTCTATGAACCCCATTGGGTAGCCCTGAGGTGTTACACTGAAGAGCTGGGAGGAAAACTCTGCCACTGTGGTGGGTCTCTCGTGGGAGCAGAGAACGTGCTGGAAGAGCTGGGCAGTTTTGTTTTCTCTAGACATTGACTGCACTGAGGACAGGAGTTAGGGGACAGTGCAGACTCTCTGCCACAATGTGCTGTTGCTGGTCAGGGAATGGCATCTCCTGTGGGAGGCTTGGAGTCTTTCTCTACCAGCAGATCTTGACCAGCCTTGTCTTTCTGACTTTGCAAAGTGCTTCCTCTGACATTGCTCAAATGTCTTCACAAAAGCCAGAGGCAAACCTGGTGAGAAGAGAGAGGTATTTTGGTGGGTGGACCACATAGCTGAGGAATTAGAGCTTCTGTTGCTTCCTTGCTGCCTCACGCTCTCTGTTTCTGTGACCTCTCCTGTAGCATCAGGCTATCACCAAGCACCAAGGCTACTTTCAGACTGGCCTCTCTTTCCGGTCGCAGGAGCCTCAAGGGAACTTTGCTCAGGATTCCTAAGTTTAAGGGGATTGCTGTCTCAACTATTTTCCCCTGGCAGGGAGCATATTCTGGAGCAAGCTGGGAGCAAGGGACAGATCATGCCGGGTTGTGACAGACTGGAGCACCATGCCGTGGCTGTCTGGCAGTCTCAAGGCTGTTCTACCTTGGATTAGTGCAGTGAATCAGATCAGAATCTTGGCCAAGATTTGTCCCTAAGAAACACCAACGTGTTTATAGACCTGTTTCTTAAAAATAGCAAGCCAGCATGCTTACTTGCTCACTTGTCACAGGTAAAGGAGAGGTGTTTGTCTCTTCTAGTGCCTTCAGGGGTTCTGCTGGTGTGAGCACCCTGGGGACATCTGGCTGCAGATGAAAGGCACTGACCATAACATGTGTTTCCCAATTAATGTGCACAGAGGTGTCAGGAGCAAGAAAGATCATGAGTTAGAAACTAGCATCTGAGAGATCCTAGTGTGTATTTTAAACACATTACACTGTACAGTCTGTGCATGAGCTGTCCCTAAAGGAGTCCCTTTTCCTAGCAATCTGTCTGGCACAGGGGTTCTGCAGCACTGTATGTGCTGGCCTCCTGGTAGCGTGCAGTAACATCTCATCACCTTAACATTGGCACGTGGGATGAGATCCAAAGATGCCTAGAAAATACACTCAGATGCGAGAACACTGTTAAGATTTAGATTATCAAGGAGGCTGGAGAAAGAATGTGGAAAACGTGAGCATGTTGTCTCCACTTACAATAGCAGATTTACATATTTGAAGCAGGTGATTCTGTTGTGGGGTTTTTGGGGTTTTTTTGGTTTGGGTTTTTTTTTTTTTCCCCAGGGGTGGTGAGCTTACCTGGGGGAGGCCTTGGAGATGTAGTTAATATGCAGCAAGGTGGGGGAATACTGCTGTATGTATGGCAAGGGGTGATACATATAGGTTTTGGGTGCACAGGAGCTGCACCCTGGAATCACCATGGGTGCACAGTGTGCTCTCTGCTTTGGATTTTGTTCCTCGGGCAAAGAGCAGATCCTAAACTTCCCTTGTAGCTTGAGAGGAATCCAGCTGCAGTCAGTGGGGTAGGATATACGTGTATCAGATAAGAGATGTTATATTAATGGTCTGTTTATAGAATGTGCTGTTCATGAATCCACACAAACATGCCTCCTAATCTTTCTTCTTTCTGTTCTTGCATCTGGAATTTTACAGGCTGCAGCTCCAGGAGAGGATCCACATCCTCCAGCATGATGTTTCATACAGTAACTCTTTTCACTGTTATAATCCCCTTTGTCTTTCTCCCTTTTTACTTTGATGGGGGGGAGGCAGGCGTGAGAGACAGCCAAGGGACCCCCTTGGGATGCAGGTGTCAGGAGGGTGTTGAAGTTAATAGAGAAAAAGGTCAGTAAGAAGTGAGCCAGTGAAGCTTTTCCCTTCAGAGATTTCCAGGCCAGATGATCAGCTGAGAGAAGTCCCTGACTACATCAGAAGGTGAATTGTTCCTGGGTTTAGGTGTCTAAAGGTTGTGTCTGAGCTGGTAGTCAGGTGCTCTCCAGTGTTACTGGGGAGAGGCAAATATATACAGAGTGTAATTCATTCCATGCTGACATGGATGCTTTAGATAAACGTGTATATGCCTGTCTCTCCATTGATGTTAGAGGGAGCCCAGATATTTAGCTTAGATTAAATGCCCAGCCTTATTCACCTGAAATTAGGTGAGCTGAACCAGGGAAGGATACCTGTTATCTTCCCCGGACCCGGCTGAAACCAGTTAAAACTGCCATTTGGTGAGGCTTATCCAGTTAGGTAGATATGTGCTTAGCTGCTTCTTAGCCAGGAGCTCCAGCACTGTAGATTCATTAGTGCACCTTTCTGACACTATTGTTTTTGACACTGTACTACCTCTTAGGGGTATGTCTGCACAGGCTTCTATCTACAAATCTGAGTTTGCCCATACTCCAAAAAGCAGTAAGCCAGCCAGCTCCAGTCCAAGAGCCATGTAGCTGTGTTGGCATTGCACCTGCGTGGGTAAGCCCTGTGCCAAGAGGCTGGTCTGAGGACAGTGCCACACTCACATGGCTACATGATGTCTGATTCAGGGCTGGTATGTGTCAGTCCAGACAGTAGCATGAGCGAGCTGAACCGTGTCTGCAAAAGAGCAAACCATTAGATGGTTGATACTGCTGAGAGGGCCTGGCTCTTTTGCTCATTAGAGGTCCTTCTGCAGCTCTGATAAGAGGAAGGATATGCATCCTGACAGCTAGTCTAAGCTCCCACTTACGTCTTTGTGGGCTCTCTCAAGTTCCAGTTGTTGCTTTAGATCCAGATGGGCACAGAGCTCCAGAGCATCAAGGTCCTGCACTTTGTAACATGTTCCGCTAAGGGCTGTTGATATGAAAAAATGATACTTTGCCTGTGCTTAGCTTTGTATCACTCTTGCATTCAAGGGGAGAGAGTGAGCAGGCCAGGCTATCCCAAAAAGAAATAGGATAAAATTTTGCTAGAGAAAAGCAGAGCCAAACACACATGGGCATGTCTGGAGAGACAGTTTCCTGGATAGGATTTTGACACTGAGCTTATAGGGAAGATTGCTGTGGTTGAGAGCTGGTTGCGATTCTTTTTCTTTTCCAGGTTCTGCCAAGCAGCTGCTACTCTGGGGTCCCATAGACTTCATAGTCAGTAACCCCCCATACGTCTTCCATGAAGACATGGCTTCCTTGGATGCAGAAATCCTCCGGTAATCAGATAAATAGATTTTTCTTCTCCTGTTCCTTGAAGCAAGGTTTTCTGTCTGCTTCCTTATACTACACACAATTGCACACAAAACATGCAAATGTAGTATACATGTGCATAGTGTAGGTGTGTTTATATGGTATATAATAATACAGTGTTACTTTGATACTGCTTACAGGTCTGAAACAATATCAAAGTATTTTAAATATTTATAAAAATGGAAAAAGCACACACTTTGAAATTAACAAGTTTCCAATCCAAAACTGTTTCAGAACATTTCTCCTGTTAGACCTTTTTTTTTTTTTTTTTTTTTTTTT
>JAYKAV010001234.1:1004444-1032597 GCA_035582835.1 Phoebastria nigripes | reverse complement strand
TTTTTTTTTTTTTTTTTTATAATTGGTGTGAGTTTATGAAAGAAAGTACAAGTAATCTGAGCAGCTTTTTGTGATGGAAAAAAAAACTTGGGTGGAAATGCTGCCACCCATTCTCATCCCAATACTTGCCTTAAGCAAACCAACCCACACAAACATGAATAAGCTCTTTTGGGATGTGGAACTACTTTGTGTGTGCTGGTTCTTCCTCAGAATTGATTGTCATGCGTGTCAGGACAAAGTCCTGCACCCACCTCTGTACAAGATGTGCACCAGAGCAGATTCTGAAAGCTGAGCTTTCTACATCATAATTTGCTCTGCTAGGTTAGAAGGCAGGCCAACCTGGTTGTTGGCATGGTTGAAATAAAGCAAGTGATCCCTTGCTGTACAACCCACTCTCTCCCTGTCCAGCTAGCACAGAGAGAACAGATCCATGTGTTGGAACTGTGTGACCCTGGCTGCAGTTTGCTTGTAATTTTCAGGAAGAGTTCAGGGGATGTTTTCTGCTTGTGCTCAACATGGAGTTTCTCATCCTAGTGGTAGCTGCCTTCTTATTCTCTGTGTTTTACATAAAAGCTGTGAGTGCTGTCACCTGCTGTCGGAGTACTGGAGTTCGGGTGTGTTAGGTGCACCTTTCTCCATGGAGCGTGGGGCAATGCATCCTCAAGGGCATGGCTCATGCCACATGAATTGCTGTTAATGTCTTATTCCCACACTCCAGCTATGAGGACCTTGATGCACTGGATGGGGGAGATGATGGGATGAGAGTCATCAAAACAATTCTGGCTCTGGCTCCTTCTCTTCTGAAGGATTCTGGGTAAGCACTGTTCTCTGTTTGAATTTCATGTCTTTTGTCCATTCACTCCTATAACTTCTGTTTTCTTTTCATAAAGGAAGGTACAGAGGGAAAATAGTTGCAAAAATGTGCCCCCCCCGCCCCATCTAATAATAGCAGTTTAAAAAATGTCATGTGTATAAGCAAAATTAGCTTGAAATTGGTTAATAAAGGGATATGAGCCTTCTTTGACCAGTGGTGGTGTTTCATAGTCATTAGTGAAGTGAGAATCTTTAAAGGTCAAAGCAGCAACAAAAAGAACATGAAAGAGAGCAGCAGAGAAAGAGAGAATGTAAAAAAAAAAAAAAAAAAAAGGAAGCTTTCTAAGCAGAGTAACTGATTGAAGGAGAAGCAAGATAGAACTCTGGGAGAATAGATGTAGATCTCTACTTCCCTCCCACCCTTTAATTAGGGGAAACTTTGTTTATTGTGCCAGGATACAATGCTGAATATCCCAGGAGAAAGAAGATCAGCCAGGGATAGTTTCTTAAATGTTAAACTTCTCCATAGTTAATACTCAAGACTGATTGTTCCTATTCTCTGTCATGTGGGATCCATTTTGTGCTTAAAGATCAACATGCTGATACCCAAAAATCTGTTGTGCCAGGGCATTCACATATCCTGTTGAAAATTTCCGACATTTTACCAGCATAAGAGAGGTCATTGAAAATCTGCTGTTTTGAGAAGAACAGGAGTATTGAGAGGCATACCGCATGCAGAAGAATTCATTCCTCATGCTTTGCATGACCACAAGAGCAGAAGATGCTCCTCAGAACTTCCCAGCAACAGAGATTAGTCCCGTGGGGTTGTTTGTTAGGATTATTTTTTTTCCTTCCCTTTTTGCTTGTTTTATAAGGTGGAGCCCTCATTGAGGAGTAGAAGTATTTTAAGGTCAGGAATGAGATCCACACCCAGCTTGTAGTTGGTTTGGTGAATTTATAGGGAGTATTCAGTGTGGGACATTTTAGGAATTCTCAGGAGAGTGTTTGATTGGCGTTTGGCCTCTGTTCTTTGCCTGTTAAACTTGTATCTTGCTATGCTGTCACAGGCTGTAACCAGTTCCATCGTCTCCACGTGCCTGTAAGCTAGGGTGGTTCTGCCTCATCACGGGAGCGGAGACTCGGAAATGGGCTGGTGTCACAAAGCCCGGCTGCAGCAGAGATGGAAATAGCCCTGCAGCATCCAGGCCTAGTCCTGGTGCGCTAACTGAGGTTGTCCGATTAGTTCCCTTATTGCTGCTGCACTCTCCTTTCTGCAGTCCTCTATGTAGGTCTGAATGCTGGTGGTGTTTTCATAACTGATTTATGGAGACGTTTACTGTGGGGAAAATGCGTGTACTAACTTGGACTTTATGACTCTCGCTACTGGGACTTAATGTCACCCTGCTTACACAAAGAACACTTCATGCTGCCAGTCCAGTGCTCAGTGTTCATGCCTTTGCATCATAAAACTTCATTCTGGCCTTAAATCTTTGGGGGCTTCAGAAAGACAGAGCTGGCGGTATCTCTGCATGGGGTTCAAAAGGGATCCTTACATCTCGATACAAGGGTTTAACTGCTCACACAGAGTACCACCATGAGAATTCCCCCCAAGATCAACACTTTCTCCCCCTGAAGGAGGTAGTTGGGATCTGCATCTTAAATGGACAGCTATGATCTGTTTTAGAATTATTGGATTGCAGTGTGTTTGCTGACCTTCTCATTTCCTGCACTGAGAGGAGTCATCCAGAAAGACTGACCTTAATTTTTATCAGTTTAGCACCCTAAATATGTGCATCTCCCCACTTTCTACTCCCAAATGTGTCCTTTCAGGAGTGTGTTTCTGGAAGTTGATCCCAGACACCCAAATATGGTGGAGAAGTGGCTACAGGCACACCCCAACTTACTACTCGTCCTTCGTGCCATTCACAAGGACTTCTGTGGCAAGTAAGTCTTTTTTACCTTCAGATTTTTGCTTCAGGTATAGGTCTGTGTCCTTTGTAGATTACGTCCCTGCACCCTGATGTATTGAATGGACTCAGCCAGAGAAAGTCCACAGCTGAAGCCTGTATTTAACAAAACAGGGGCTCCCTTCAAGTATCTCAACCTTCTCATATCCTGAGATAGCCTGGCAAGTGTTTCTGAGTCAGAAATTCTGATGCAGATAAGCATGTCTGATGGGGTGACTAGCTCTGGTGAGATTATCGCCATTGGAAAATTGCTGCTTTTATAGGATGGAGGTAGAGGCATGTTCTCCCTAGCAAGACTTAAAGTTCTGATCGTTCTTTTTCCCACAGGCCTAGGTTTCTGCACGTCCAAAAACAAAGCAGATGACAACTGTACCAGAAATAACTCTTCCTGCAGCATGCTTTTTGCTGGCGAGCCCTGCTGAACAGCTTGTTGAAAACTCTGCGTGGCAAAAGGAATCTCCACTTGATTCCCCGATGCATTGAACTCTCCATGCAGTGGCAGACCGCCTCGTTTCCTGATACACACTTCATCCAGAGATGCAGAAGTTCAGCAGAGCATGTAGAAGTGTTTCACCTTCCTTGGGGAGCTGCATGCAACTTTTTAGTTTGCTCTGCTAAAGTGACTCATTAATCTCAGGACCCAATATGGAAGAGTTCACAGTTCCAGATATTTCATTAAAAATACAACTACTCAACATGTCAGATCACCCATTTGACCTAGAAAGAATTTCACTTCTCTTTTTTTTTTTTTTTTTTTTGGCCTTGAGATAAATTTATATAGAATATGACCAGAGTGGATGATAGGTCCAAACTCTGGCTTATATCGGCACATGGATTTGCTGGTATAATGGGACATGACTAACCTGCACATTTCAAATTCTGTTCTATTCCAGGATCCTGATGCTCTGGAGTAGATCTCCAACAGCAAAGCAGCCTTCGTTTCCCAGTCCTGCTGAGTGACATGTCATTGAAGCATCAGTGCACATGTTACACCATCTAAATCTACGGAACCTGACACTTGGTGGATGCTGCCAGAAACAATGAAAACATTGTAATAAAGATAGTGCTTCAGATCAGTGTCCTTACAAGAATTGCTGTGCAATTATGTTTTCAAACGTGCTAGCAGACCTGAATAAACATCTGGCACCTGCACATTACTTCTCATAGTAATAGAAATGCCTAACTTCCACATAAGTCATTTAAATGCAAGACTTTACAAAGAAGGCCAGAATTGCTACTCCAGTTTCGCAGATGGAGAAGTTGAAAAATGGGAAGTGAAATGACTTGTACAAAATTTGACAACAGGCTAAGTTTGGAGTAGGACCCAGTCTCTTGACAGCCGTGGGAATAGCTGAGGTCTGTTTCTTTGGGAAGGATGACTCAGAGTAGGGCTGCCTGAAACAACACTGAGAGAAGTCCCTGAAATGGACAGTCAACATCATGACATTATAAATAATGGAAGGATTAAATTCAAGCTGCTTCTTGTTGGTGGTGTTGTTTCCAGTGTTGCAAGTTCGCTTCCTGACCATAGCTAGCCAGGGAAGGAAGGAAAGAAAGCAAACCAAAGGATCTGGTCTACCAGTCTGAATGGAAGCACTTGCGGGGCCAGTGGAGGTGAGCACTCAGTAGAGGCTGGAAGTGTCCAGACAGTGACAAGTCCTATCAGGCTCTCTGTCCAGGCTGAACTGGGAGTGCATAGCCAGAAACATTAGGTGGGAGCTGCATCAGCAAAGTGCATCTGTTTGGAAGGCTTTACRTGAGCACTAATACATCTAGTCCCTTTCCCCTCTACCTCTCCCACACTCACGCTCCCTGCTCTTTCATTCGCTTTTTAACTCTTGAACATTGGCCCTGCTTTTCCACAGGTACCTGAGCGCTCTCTGATGTACCAGTGCTTGGGTCTCCAGTTGGATCCTCTCCCCACCCTCTGGGCTTTTACTGCTCTGTTCACAGACTGGCCTTTGACCCCATTGTAGCACTCAGCCCTGCATTTATCCTCCCCACCACTCTACACACCCCAGTAGTTTGCCATGTGCTATACACTCTTTACTTGAAGTTACGAGCCTTCTCTGGACTACAGTACCTGACCTGGTTAAACACAGTAGAGGAAATCTAGGGAAAGAGAGAACTAAAAAAGTTCAGTTAAAGTGCACTTGATCCTAGGTTTGGAAATAAAGTTCCAGCACAGCTGATTTCTGGCAGTTTTGCCTGCTAGAGCTGTGAGTACAAATTGTAGTCAAAGAGGTGTTGTTTTGTTTGGGTTTTTTTTAAATGATAGTTTAGGGTCTTTTTTAAAGTTCAGTTTGTCAGACATTTCTTTAAATTTAAATTTTAAACGGAGTTCACAGATTTCATCTGGGTGTTGGCAGTGTTTATGTATGAAACAGCAACACGTGCAGCTTGCTTCTGCAGGATACTTTAAAAGCTGGATAGTTCACTGGCTTATGAGAGTGTTAAACAGCATCATATTGCATTCTTCATGGGGCAGGCTGTTTCCCTGCAGCAGGCTAGAGTTAGATGTTCCCCTGAGAGCGCTGGTGGCTGGGCTGCAGAAAGCAGCGTGCCTTTTCTCGGAAGTATCGATCAATCACATGTCAGCGCTCTGAGCAGGACACTTTCTCTGTGAGACAGACTCTTGGTCTAATCCAGTAGGACAAGTGTTAAATTCTTATATTTATAGCTAAAGCAATAATAAAAATGCTTGCATTTCTGTGGGTTTGCGCTGCATAGTGGTTATACGTCTTGGAAAATCACATGGTGCTGCTGACCTTCTCTCATAAAGACAAGAATGGGGAAAAATTGTTCTTCCTCCCAAGAGGCTGGATTTATTTGTCAGACTCACATCTGAGGGAATGCGCTGGTGTAGTACAATCTGTTCTTCAGTGCTTTACGCATATTGGCCTCATATGGGCTTATTTTGGTACAGAAGCACTGCAAAGCTTTTTGGAGATGGTGATTTTAAGGAACCATAGGCACTCCCAGTGCCCTTGCTAAAGTACTGGACCGTGTCTCTGTTGGTGTTGTTGCCTGTGAGCAGGAGGCTCAGCTGATGCCAGCAATATACTGTGCACGTGAGCTCTCTGCAGAGGCATAGCTGCTCCCTGAAGCCACAGAAGGCTGATGCTTTAGTTAGCATTTTACGTAATCCAGTATCTGACATACATTTAATTTTCTGGGACTTACTGGGTCTTTAGAACTGTATCAAAATGGTGATTTGTTTCCTGAAGTGATGCTTTCAGAGAGGGGCTTTGTTTTCCTCCAGGAATCTGAAGAGTGTGGTTGTGTGTGTGTGTGCTCATGTCTGTGTTCTGGAGAGTTACCAGGTGTGAAGTGTCTGCTAGGATCATGCTGGCCTTTCCTGAGGAGGAGTTGGTAAAACCTTGGTCTTTGGCAGAGCCCTGCAGATGGTGCTGTGGTCCCAGCTTAGCTGTGTCTGTGCTGGAGAACAGTCCTGCCACAGGCTTCCTGCTGTGTGGGGAGCATGGCAAGATGCAGTCCCCCAGTGAGAGAACTCGGGTCAACAGTGGGCTTCAGTGTAGATGCAGCTGCAAAGTGGGGCTTTAACCTCTATTCTTGTGCCAGTAAAACAGAGCTTCGTTGCGGGGCTCATGTGGGGAAGCTGGGAGGGGACCTCATGGCCATGATGCAGGACTGGGGTTGTACCTCATACTGTTAATGGGAGGCCTGAAGCCTGTGTTAATCCATGGTTTTGGACAATCTAGTATGCTGGAGGCCAGAGTACCATTCTTGTTCTGGTGTAATTTCAATGTAAGCACCCTGAAGTGCAAGTACCACCTCTGTTTTCAGCCTTCCACCCAAGATGTGAGGTGAAAAGGACCTTAGAGAGTCTAAGAAACGTGCTTGTCCTCACAGTGCTCTCAGCTGAGCCTGTGCTCCTGTAGGGATGAGACTCCTTTCCAGGTGAGGAACTGACGGACACAGTGACTCTACTAGGGTGACACAGGAGGTCTCTGGGGACCTAAGTGACTGAATGTGTGTGGATTACTGGCCAGCACTCACTGCCTTGATGCAGGGCCATAGATCAAAATGAGTTGGAAGAGAGTTTGACAGTCATCTAGCCTAATTTCTCTGTCCAAGTAAGAATCAACTTGGCTTACATCATTCCTGACAAATGTTTGCCCAACCTGATCTAAAAGGCCTCCAATGCTGATAAGGACTTTTGCATGCAATCTGTTCTGGTGCTTTGTTGTTCTTCCTGCTAGAAAGTTATCCTTCATGCCTAGTCTTCCTTGCTGCCATTAAAGCTGAGTACTACTACTTCTGCCCTGAGGTGGAGAACCGCTGACTCTCTCCTTAGAGCAGCTTCCATGTGGTAGTCTGTTCCCTTATTTCCTCACAGTCTTCATTTCTGAGGAAAGAACACCAACATGGTGTTGTTTCTGTAGGCTGTATCTGTAGTTCTTGCACATCCTTCCCTCCCTGCTTGAGAGATATAAAGGGGGAGCGGGTGTGCTGAAGGGTAGTGCGCTTCAGATGTGTTGCAGGTGATACTTGTGCCTATGGTGATTGGAATAACAGAGCTGCTACAGCTCATCTTATTACAGGGGAGGAGTCATTTCCCAAGCAGTGAAGACCAAGCCAAAACTTGCATTAACATTTTCTTTGTCTGGGCAAGTTTTCAAAAGCTGTATTTAAGTTTTAATAAACTACTATTTCTACTCCGGGTTGCACCCAGAGGGACAAATACCCAGTGAGAGAAGGCTTCTCTTACTTAAGAAGATGATGAGATACCAAGAGAGACTTTATCCAGTTTCCAGCCTATTTCCTCTTCCATAGATGTTTTGATATGCTTTGAGTTAAGTGTTGGAAGTTTCAGATGTTCCTCCTTATGGAGGGTCATGTCACAGTCCTTCTCTGTTTCTTTTGCCCAGCAACTGCTTGCAAATCTCAGCATGGTCCATCCAGTCCCTGGTGAATGCAGGGTACTATTTACATGCTACCACCCTGCAGCCCTGGGGTCATGGCCAAAGCATGCTCTGCATTCAGCTGTTGCAATTGGGACAGGTAGCAGAAGTTACTGTAGCCTCAAGGATGTTCTAAAATGTGCCCTAGTCGCAGAATCAGACCTGTACCCAGCTTTCTCCTGCCTTGCAGTCACCTCTCTGTGCCAGATGGGCTTAGGCTGACATGCTCGGGGTTCAGAGTCTGCATCTGAACTATTCCCAAGATTTGTCCTCTGACCTGGGGTAGTCTCTTGTAAGTGTGCCTGCAAGCAGGAGGTAGCGTCTTGCAGGATACTGACCTATATCATCCCTCTGCCCCTGGACTCTCTGGTCTCGCCCGTCACTGCCACGATGGGTCTGACAGAACAGCCTTCTGAGGGTAGAATAAAAGTATAAAAGTGGTTTGCTAAATTGCCTGCTCATATTACTTGGGGTTTTTGATCCCCTCCAGAGAGGGTACATAAGGGTTACCCCGTAAGCGGAAGGAATGGAGCAGACCAAGGAACGTGCTAGTTGTAAGAGGCATGATCAGGCTAACCTGTGTGTGCTGTGCTGAATTGAATACCATGATGGTTTTCCTTCTGGGTTGGATCCTGGGATCAGGCCTTTGGCGAATCTGGTGTGTGCAGATGCACTGGAGTGTTTGCAAAATCAGCTGTTTTTCAAGGGATTTGCTCTTGAGCAAACTGCTTTAGATTTCTTTCTCTCATGTCTGAGGAAAGAAATCCACATGCCTGTGGATTTCACTGTGGGGACAGAGTGGGTAGGGATGACAAAGAAGGGGGAACCTGTTTGCAGCAGTTCCTGCCCACAAGCAAGGCCTGAGTAATTCCAGCTGTGCCCAAAAGCAGGTGTGACTTGCACTCTCTCCTCCATCTGCTGTTGCTACGTCAGAGGCAAATAAGCTGTCATGTCATTCCACTTTGCTCCCTTTGGGAAGCTGAACGCTGTATTTGCTGGAAACTTGCCAGTGGTTCTGTCCTATACTGGTATTCACCAAACCTCGGTTCAGATCCCTGCTGTGTGACAACTGGAGGCCTGACCCTGCATGTATTATTGTTTACTCTGTTCCCTGCTGTTACGGTTGGAATAATATCCCTTTGCTGTCTTACAAACCATTGTAAGAGTACCTTATATAGAGGATGCAGGGTACTTAGTTACTTCGGAAAGGACTGACTGTCCTATGGCAACCTCTTCTTCAATTACATCCAGAAAGAGCAAAGAATGAGACAACTTTTATGAAATCCATCTCATCTGCTTCTTGGTGGCAGGGCACACCACCCTGCTGCAGCATGATAAATCAGATTTGCTTTGCTGATTTCCAGTGCTGCCAGTGCAAAACCAAAGGATGTGGGAGTAAGCCGAAGTACCAGCACTAGTTTTTCTGCAGCAAGCGCATCTCTGAGCGTGGTGAGAGCATGATGCACAGACAAACCAGCCTGCTGCAGAGTGCTGAGAAAGTGCATCCTGTTCACAAAAGCAAGTGGTGCTTTTACAGTGCATGAGCATCAAATATGTTGCTATTGTAGACAGGTGGAGAGAAGTGCTGCCACATGTTGTGGTCTCCATGGTTTGTCTCCTTTATGTGGTTGATGTCAGAATTGTAGCTTTGTTTAAGTGGCAGCTTCTAGCTCTAAAGATCTGCTCCATCTTCTCCGTTCATGAGCAAACCTGAATGGTCACTCTTCTGTGTCTTGTGTGCTCATCCCAGCATTTTGGGCAGAGTGGGCATCAACATGTCATTTCAGTTGCAGCTACCCTGCCAGTGTTATGATGATAACCATGGCTACATGAGCAAGGTTACCACAGGATAGAAGGCCTTAGAATAACTGCATGTGAACAAGCTGCTGCCTGGGGAGGAAAGGGCCTTGTCCCCATTAAATATTTGCTCTGGGTTCAGCTTGCTTCAGAGGGCTGCATAAGTAGTCTCAGGCTTCATCCTTGCTTTTGTGACAGCCGGGATGTTCTGCGATCATCCTGTCCATGGCAGGGAGCATCAGGAGACATTGCAGGGATTCTCAGCTCCCAGGTTGCCATGCTGCAAATTCCAAAGAAGAGTTTGCCATCTAAATATCCAGGGCCAACAGGTGTGGCAAGAAATGGAGGCACAGCAAAGGAAGAACCATGGCAGAGTCACAGGAAGAGCTCGAATGCTCGTAATGGCAGTTCTTGCAACCTAGCTCTAGCTGTACTTGTTTCTCCCTTTGCTGGTACTTTAAATAGTATAGCCATCCCAGCTGTCACTTGGGAGGGTGATAGTGCCTCGAGAGTAGGAAGTAGTTATTGTTATTCCTTCCTGTTTGCATGAAGAAAAGATGGGAGGGTGTGACCAGAGAAATGTTCAGTTTGGAGAGCCTCAGTCTTGAGATGTGGCATGAGGGCAATTTTCACAGTTTGTGTTACTGTGTTACAGCCATTACTAAACACTGCAGGACCTGGACGTATGCAAATGACAGATGTGATGGAGGAGGAAGGGAGTGGTGAAGAAACCATTATGTGAAGTTCATCTAGAGAAGACAAGGTTCTTGAGATAGGGTGTGTTAAAATGAAGCTGAGGTTTTAGGAGGGGTGGCCTATGCTGCCACATTCCTGCTTTGCCACTCTGAAATGATAAGTGTGGGGCTTAGTCTCCATAAGGTGCAAGTTGTACATAGGAGGCAAACTGAGCATCTCTGCTTAATGTCTGTACTTCAGAGAGTGAATGGAGGCCCTTCTCCAGTGTGAATGGCTTTCTGGTGGACCACAGGCGATGGGCAAGCAACAGTGGACAGAGCACAGGACTCTGAGGAGCCTTGTTGATTGAGAGCAGAGCACTGCTTAGAGTGTGTCACAAAGATGCTGCTTGCCTGAGTTTCTATAAACGCCAGTTGCACAGTTAGGTATGAGTGTATGGGAGGCAGAACTCTGCTTCTCGTGGGATGTCTTCAGCAGTTCTTTCATGGGAGATTTTGATTTCCACTTTATGCTAGCTGCTGCCTATAGTTTTAGCTCGCCACCTGCTTCTTCCTTTCTTGATGGTTAGCTTGTCTCCTGTGTTCTGTATATATGCTATAGCATGCACACAGTGGGGCATGCCCATCAGCTTGATAGCACAGTGCCTACTGCAGTGGAGTCCTTACCTGGCAGCCTGAGCTGCTGCAAGAGCCACAGTACCCAGCAATGCTGGTAGAAGAGTGGCTTCTGCCATCAATATCCTCACTGTTTATCTGAAATGTTCATCCAAGACTGTCTAGGATGTGAACACATTTGCTTGGGTTGTTGAAAAAGGCTTGAATTATTATAAAATTCCTGGCCTGGCATTTGGCTTATGATTAATTACTTAGGTTTGCATAGTGCTTTGATGTTCCAGCTGTAAATCCAGAGTAAGCTGTTACAACTCTGTTGACCTCAGTGGAGTCATCCCACTCACTCCAGTTGGGTTGAAGTTGGCTCACCTGGTGATATGTGGTATTTGTATTCTGTGAAACAAGCGTCCAGTCATTGATTTAAGCCTTTCCAGGGACTGGAGGCTGTTAAGCTGATAAATCTTTTCTCCTTTTCCATATTGCTCTGCCACTTATCTGGGAGTGCCCTTCTTGCCATCCCTTTTGACTTTGAGCTTGCTGCTTCTCTGGAGTCCTTCTCTGAGCCTTTGCAGTTCATGGTGTGTTTGTATTGCCGTAATGCTTAGAAGCTTTTCTAACAGGTTGCTCCATCTCTCTCTAAGCTTTCAGTACTCTGTTCCCCTGCCAGTATCTTGTTGTGTAATTCTCCCCCTGCCAATATTGTTGGCTTGCATGGATAAATTTCTTTATGCTAGATAATTTGGAGTAAGCGTGGGACAGAAAAATCCTAATTTAAAAGGCAGTTTTGTCTTGCATTGTCCTTCATGTGATTTTGCTGCTGCTGGTGTTTGCTGGGGTGGGAGTCATGGTCCTGGCATGTGCTTTCTTTGCTTGAGAAGAGCATATTAAGATCATACTTTGCTCAAACAAGACTTCTTCATTTAATTTGTATGGGCAGCGAGCACTCAAGCTGAAAGTAGATTTTGTACTTTAACTTCCAGGTCAGTGAGTTTTTTGCCTCGTTTGTGTCAGCAGACAGTAGGTAGCCCTTTGTTCAGTATCACAACTTTTTCCACCTCAGCAATGCGTGCGCGCGCGCACACACACACACGTGATGCAGATCCTGAATTGTGCAATAAACTCCACGATAAGCTCCATAAGCCCAGCAAATATATCATCTGTTCTGCTTCAGGGCTTGATTGTGTGCCCTATTGACCAGCAATAAAGCCAAGAGTAGTTATTAATTTATTTTGGCTTTTCTATCCATCATTGCCTATGTGGGAAAGAAAAGGGGCATAAATACTTTGAGAGTGAAAATTGTGTCTTCGGAGAGGTGGCATTTGTAACTTGTGAAAGCTGGATAATTTAATGAAATTAGTCAAGTATTAAATAAATTATTTAATTTAGTAATTAAGTAACTTTGTTACTAAGTAGGGCCAGGATTAAGGCCAGGCTAGGTCATGAGCATGAGAGGTCATGAGCACAAAAATTAAAACATGAACGTGTCCAGATGAATGCCCTGTAGCCTGTTGTTGGTGCCCTGATCACAAAATAACTGCTTGAAATCCTGTCTTTGCAGCAGTTGGTGCTTGCTAGCACCCTCCTCTGCTCACGCAGAGTCTGGAAAAGCAAGAAGGGAGGCACGATCCCGCTGCTGAGGGCATGCCTTTTCCTGAGCACCCCCCTAGAAGGTGTGGGCCCTTGCCAGTGGAGCCTCGCGCATCCATTTATGGATAGCAGTGTACGTCCCATGCAGGAGCATGACACTTCTCCCTCTCAAGGTCTGACCTGCTGCTTTTCTGCAGACAGTGGGCAGAAGAGTGAAGGCAACCCCCTTTTTCCTTGCTCTTCTAATCTGGCAGTGCCTTACTCCTCCACCAAAGCTCTGCTCAGCCCTGGAGCGCTCTTACACCCTGCTGTGCCTGACCTTCCGTAACCTCGCTGTTTGTGCCGTAGATCCCTGCAGAATTCCCTCTCTCCTGATCCTCTTGGACTTTGTCCCTAGCAAAAAATCCTGCTCAGGCCTCTCAGAATTAACGCGCATTAGCCTAACTCAGAATTGCCATTTCCTGGGAAGTTCTGACACTGTAAAGCTTGTTTGGTTTTTTCCCCCACTCTTTAATCAGAATTAAATAATTTATTTTTAAAATTTCCTATGAGGACACTGTCCCAGATTTTGAGTTTTAGCAATGTTTTGCTCTGGGATTTCTGAATTTTTGTTTAGAGTTATATCCATTTTAAGTTGTTGTACTGCTTATGCTTACTGCTGATTTGCTAAGTAAAGACTACTAGTAGGTCACAGTATGTATGTTATATAAGAAAACACAGTAGTTAGTTACCTTTTTTTTTTTTTTATACTGATAAGAACAGCTGCTGCTTAATATGACTGAAATGCCTTATCTTATTCTCTAGAACAAGAAGTCCCTTGTTTGCAATGTAATGAAAGTCTGGCAGTGCCATTACAACGCCCAGGAACACCTTCATCTAGAAAAGCAGGTAACGTTTTGTTCTGTAGTAAGTAGCAATTCATCTTAACGATTTAAAAAGCAATAAAATATTTCACTACTTCTGTCATGTTAGGGCAAGGTAATAACGATGCATGTGGGATAAAAACCTCTAAGATAAAATACGTACAATTTGGAAGTTCTGAAATAGAGCTTCTGAACTGCCAGAGACAAAGCTGTTCCAGGTAGCTTTGGCAGGAACTGTTATCAAAATCAATGCTCTTTCAAAAACAAATTAAAAAAAAATATGTTCTTAATAGAAGTTCTTCCCAAGAGGATGTTTTGATGGTGCTTTTCTACTAGCTGTCTTTCTGTCCCAGCAAAGGCACTCTTTGTTATGCTCCTTAGCATTATGMGTAGAGAAGACTTAGATGTTTCTCACTAGGACTTAAACCCAAGTCTCCATAGTGAAAATCCTAAAAATTCCTTCATTGCACAAGCTGCCCTTCTCTGGCTCCCGTGCTGCTTTTGTACTGCTTTTAACATATCACGTCAGGTGTGAAATAATTCTCCTTATCCTGAGGCAGGAGCATGCTGTTCAAACAGCTGCTGTCTTTCCTGCCTCTCACACAGGGAAAGGACAGTGTGCTCTCGCTGTTGGACCTCTTCCATGGAGGCCTCCCTCCACACGGAGGAAATGGCAAACGTTGTCATGCCTGTTTCTCTTTTCCAGGGTGCTGCCCAAGCAAGCAATACAAATGAGTTCCAAAAAAACCCAGGATGGCCTGAGCAGGGAAGATAGCTTGCATGACTGGGAGGCCGCAAAATTAATAGAGCCAAAGTTTCCTTTCCTGTCATGCTTTGCATTGAGATTTGATGACTAGTGGGTGGGCCTTTGCTGCTCCTGTGGAGGAAGGTGTTTCTGTGGTTACCTTTCAGCATTCATCACTGCAGACACTGGTGGGAAGCCACAGTTTGGGGAACCAAATTCCAGTGTGGCTCACAGCACAGATGAAGAGTTTTATCAGTCTTAAATTAAATCCATGCAGCTATTACACCATATAGTTAAAAGAAAACAAACTGATACCGTAGAAGCAGCTTTCTTGTTTGTTTTAAGCAAACATGTTCAATTTGGGAATAGCATCCACAGTGGAGGAGCAGATCTGGGCTGTAGCATGGCAAAGGACTGCAGTGGCAATGGGATTTGTAAGTAGGATATTTTCATGGGAGTTGGTACACAATCCAGGCATCAGTAGTTTTAAGATGTAAAGTATCCCAGCAGAGAAGCATGAGTCAGCAGTGTGCTGCCGAAACTGGTCTGCCCTTAGCAAGACATAGCTGCCATGTTCACCCCACTCCACTGATTTAAACACTTTCTTTTTCTTAAATAGTATCAGTGAAAGAAACTCTTACCTAACAGGGAGGGCTAAGCTCTCCAGAAGTCAGAAATAAAGATGCTGACAGCTTTGTTGCAAATGCAGAGATAAGAAGATGAGTGACAGTTTTTGAGTTAGTGTAGAACAAGCAGATTTCATGAACTGGTTTATGCTGTGCGACCTTAATGCCATTATTACTGCAAGGATCTGGGAGCCGTGCATGAGTGAAGACAGGGTATGAGGGCAGTTTCTGGAACCATGCCACTGAAATAGCACTGGACAAGTTCCCATGGGTGTGCTCCTCTGAATTTTATTTCCACAAGATAACAGATGTCCCCGCTTGTCCCAGTTCACAGAATTAGATTGAGGGTTGGAAAATGGAAGAATTCTTTATTCCCTAGGCCAAGATCTGGGTTTAGTTATGTCCAAACCGATTCTTTATGCAAGTATGAAAATACCTTTGCTTGTTCTTAAAACAGTATTTGGTATGCCATTTTTGCCCTGTCTGGGTTTATACTGAAAGTGGATCTTTGGAAGGCTAGGCAAAAGGCTGTAATCTGGGAGACATCGTAGCTACGTGTACGACAATAGAAGCTACAGGGAAACCCCAATGTAATGAAGTCAGCAGGAATTTTGCCCATGAGCAGGGAATTGGTGTTTCATTAGTAGGGAAGCCTGAGGAGAACTGGCCCATGTTAGGAAAAGGATGTTCCCATTGTTCATGGCAGCAGGGAAAGTCCAGTGGATCTATCTGGACATTCTGAAGGAGTTGTTTGGCTGCATTTTAGAGCTTGCAGAGTCTAATTAAGGGCTGTGTACTTCTGAGTAGGACAGAGGTCTAAGATTTGAGGGCCTAAGGGAGGCTCAGTCACCACTGACTGAGCCATAGAAGATCCAGGGTTGAAAGCCAGAGAGTCAGTGGTGTTCAGAAGAGCCTACCAACAAGGGAAGGAGGCCCAGGAGTCATAGGATCGGGGGAGTCTTCTGTGGGAGTTTGCTTTTTTTAAAGTTGAGGAGCAGGGCAGTGCGACTGGTACCTGCAGTGTGTATGGGAGAGCCCTACGGAAGCACAGGGAGCGTGGGACTGAGTGCTGGCACCAGCTTCGGGCAGTGTGTGTCCTCAGCCAGTGTGGGAATGATGTGCACGAGGTGCTGGCAGGTGGGAGTAAAGGAGGGAATGAACCGAGTGCTGAGGAGGCTGCTGGAGGCAGCAGAGGAACTTTGATAGCGATAGGAACACATGGTGGAGAAGTGTCAGGGCTGATATGGTTGTAGGATAGTTTCAAGGAGACAGTCCTGCTACAAATAGGGAGGTTTAAAACCAAGATGCAAGAGTGTGCCAAGAACACTGTGTACAGTTCTGTCAGAAAAATGTACTCGCACAGGAGCAGGTGCAGAACAGGGCTAGAAGGATGAGTAAGGGACAGAAAACTTAGCAGATGAGAGAAAACTAAAAGAGATTAGTTTGTTTTGCCTAGCAAAACAAAGACTGGGAGAGGAATGTGACGTCTCTCTGTAAACACTTCATTGCAAAGTAAATACTAGAGGGGAAGAAAAGGTCTTTATAATAAAGATCAATGCTGGCACAAGGACAAATTGGTACAAATTTGCTATTAATAAACTTAGCCTGGAAATTAGATTTTCAACCACTAGAGGAGTGAGATTCTGGAGCAGTCTCTCAAAGGGAGAAATGGAAACCAAAGGAGCTTTGTGAAGAAGCCTGAGGAGCCTGCAGTAGCAAAGGGAGAGTAAATTAAATCTCTGACACAGTCTCATTTTATTTTACGCACGTTGATGCTATAGACAGCCTGACCCAATAGTCTAGGCAGGAGGGCAAGTTGCAGTAGAAGGTGGAAGCAGCAGTCAGCAGCCATAATTAAGAATCGATAGCCAAGTTACAAGTCAGCTGCAGGAGATGGGGAGTTTCAGGATAGCTGAGCTGTGCAGATATCCAGCTTTGCCTGTATCTAGTGTTTAAGAACCATAGGATCATAGAATAGTTTGGATTGGAAGGGACCTTTAAAGGTCATCTAGTCCAACCCCCCTGCCATGGGCAGGGACATCTTCAACTACATCAGGTTGCTCAGAGCCCCGTCCAACCTGACCTTGAATGTTTCCAGGGATGGGGCATCTACCACCTCTCTGGGCAACCTGTGCCAGTGTTTCAACACCTTCATTGTAAAAAATTTCTTCCTTCTATCTAGTCTGAATCTACCCTCTTTTAGTTTAAAACCATTCCCCCTTGTCCTGTTGCAACAGGCTCTGTTAAAAAGTTTGTCCCCATCTTTTTTATAAGCCCCCTTTAAGTACTGATAGGCTGCAGTAAGGTCTCCCCAAAGCCTTCTCTTCTCCAGGCTGAACAACCCCAGCTCTCTTAGCCTTTCCTTATAGCAGAGGTGTTCCATCCCCCTGATCTTTTTCGTAGCCTCCTCTGGACCTGCTCCAACAGGTCCATGTCTTTCTTGTGCTGAGGGYTCCAGAGCTGGACGCAGTACTGCAGRTGGGGTCTCACCAGAGCAGAGTAGAGGGGCAGAATCACCTCCCTCGACCTGCTGGCCATGCTGCTTTTGATGCAGCCCAGGATACGGTTGACCTTCTGGGCTGTCAGCACACATTGCCGGCTCATGTCCAGCTTTTCATCCACCAGTACCCCCAAGTCCTTCTGGGCAGGGCTGCTCTCAATCCCTTCATCCCCCAGCCTGTGTTGATACCRGGGGTTGCCCCGACCCAKGTGCAGGACCTTGCACTTGGCCTTGTTGAACCTCATGAGGTTCACACAGGCCCACTTCTCGAGCTTGTCCAGGTCCCTSTGGATGGCATCCCRTCCCTCAGGCATGTCGACTGCACCACTCAGCTTGGTGTCTTCTGCAAACTTGCTGAGGGTGCACTCGATCCCACCGTCTGTGTTATTGATGAAGATATTGAACAGTACCGGTCCCAGTACGGGCCCCTGTGGGACACGACTTGTTACCGATCTCCATCTGGACATCAAGAGCAGTTGACCACTATCCTTTGGATGTGACCATCCAACCAATTCCTCACCCACCGGACAGTCCACCTATCAAATCCATACCTCTCCAGTTGAGAGAGAAGGATGTTGTGGGGGACYGTGTCAAAGGCCTTACAGAGATCCAGATAGACAACATCCGTGGCTCTTCCCATGCCCGCTGATGTAGTCACTCCATTGTAGAAGACCACTAGGTTGGTCAGGCAGGACTTGCCCTTGGTGAAGCCATGCTGGCTGTCTCAAATCACCTCCCTGTCCTCCATGTTCCTTAGCATAGCTTCCAGGAGGATCTGTTCCATGATCTTCCCAGCCACAGAGGTGAGACTGACCAGCCTGTAGTTCCCCGGGTCTTCCTTTTTTTCCCTTTGTAAAAACGGGGGTTATGTTTCCCCTTTTCCAGTCAGTGGGAACTTCACCGGACTGCCACGACTTCTCAAATACAACGGATAGTGGCTTAGCAACTTCATCCGCCAGTTACCTCGGGACCCACGGGTGGATCTCATCAGGTCCCATGGACTTGTGCATCTTCAGGTTCCTTAGATGGTCTCGAACCTGATCTTCTCCTACGGTGGGTGGCTCTTCATTCTCCCAGTCCCTGCCTTTGCCTTCTGTGGCTTGGGCAGTGAGGCTTAAGCACTTGCCAGTGAAGACTGAGGCAAAAATGTCATTGAGTACTTCAGCCTTCTCCATATGCTGGGTAACGAGGTCTCCCGTTTCGTTCCGGAGAGGGCCCACATTTTTCCTCGTCTTCCTTTTATCCCCRACDTACCTRTAGAAKCTTTTCTTGTTGCCCTTGAYGTCCCTGGCCAGATTTAATTCTATCAGGGCTTTAGCTTTCCTAACCTGATCCCTGGCTGCTCGGACAATTTCTCTGTATTCCTCCCAGGCTACCTGTCCTTGCTTCCACCCTCTGTAGGCTTCCTTTTTGTGTTTGAGTTTGTCCAGGAGCTCCTTGTTCATCCATGCAGGCTTCCTGGCATTTTTGCCTGACTTCTTTGTTGGGATGCATTGCTCCTGAGCTTGGAGGAGGTGATCCTTGAATATTAACCAGCTTTCTTGGGCCCCTCGTCCCTCCAGGGCTTTATCCCATGGTACTCTACCAAGCAGATCCCAAGAACAGAGACTTCACTGAATTGGCTAAGTGTAGAGCCTTTTCACAGAACCAAAACTTGCACAGTAGGACTCTGTGCTAAATATTCCCTCTCCTCTTCCCAGTTGCTGCCATTTTCTGCTCCATTCTGGCACAGATCTGCATTGTGGCTGTAGTAGAGTAGCATTGTCTCTGTGTCCCTAATTCCTCGTTCATAAAAGATTAGGATATGTTTTAGGACATATTTTGAGAATGCCTCCAGTTTTGCTGGAGACTTCCCAAGAGAGCCTTTTGGCATGAAATTGTAGAAGGAAGGTTAGCAAAGTTTAGCAGAGCTGCCTTTGTCAGAGGAGGTGCTAGGATCCTTTTGCAAACCAGCGTGTTGGTTTGCAACAAGCTTGAAATTGTGTTGGTAAATTTTTGGATTAAGAGAAAATGAAGAAATTTCTTGAAAGTGTTTTGAAAATTACAGTGTTATCCCGTGCCAGAACTGAGGAATGCTCACCTGTAGGACAAGCTGAACTTTTCAGACTAGAAAAATGAGAGGAAAATGCAAATAGATAAGCAAAAAAACAACCAGCTAAAACAAGAACTTCAGCCCTTAATGGTGGTACACAGAAAGGTATTCCCAGAAATGGCAATTCTTTGGAATTGGGATGAAGAATGCAAGAAGCAAGCAATAAATAGAAGATGCATCTGGACAGAAACATGAGGAATGAAAGAAGGGATAGTAGAGCAGGCAGAGCAAGTATCTTTTTTCAGCTTCTAATCAGACATGAGCATTCAAGGCAAAGAGAGAGTTTACTTCCCATTCCTTCTGGCTGCAGACCTGGAGAGCATCAGAGATATATGGGAGAAAGCTGGAGGAGCATTATTGCCCATCTGAAGAAAAAAATCTGCTGCTGCTTTGAATTTTGCCACAATATCCATGGTGTAGCTCTGCTGAGTTTGGTTTTCTGTGCAGCATTTTTCTCTTACTAATAGACTTTACTTATTTGTCCCCCARCATGATCCTGACTTGGCAGTAAAACTAAGCAGAGCATTGGAAAGTTGCCATTAATCGATTGAGTCAATGCATTGGAGGGATAAGGTGAATATAAAAATTGCATTTCCCAGAGGAGGCTCTTACCCGATGATGTGGGAAGTCATAGCTCTTTCAGAAGTGGCCAGCTTCTCTTGCCTCCAGCTCATTAAAGCATTCTGTCCTTGCATTTTCAAGTGATAGTGGGACCAGCAGGGAATTTTGGTAGGGAGAGGGGAAATCACGAGGGACTGACACCAATGTGATCTAATAGTTGGCAAGGACAACAAGCCTAGTCCTCCTCTGCAGCCCAGCTTGACACCTATAGTCCTAACGCAGAGGCTTGAGCTTTTAGCTTACTCCTTTTCAGTGTCTTTGGACCATTTGGCCTACTTATGGTGAAGTTAACTGTCCTGTGCACATGCTGATTTGGTACCTTGTTTTTATATTCTTTTGGTGCACAGAAATGATGTGATTAAAGTCAGGCCTCAGGGATGCATGACCTGCAGTTGCTATTGACTTTGAGTGATGTTTCTCCCCATTTGACCTGACGGGTCAGGAAAGACAGGATTGAATCCTGGTCTTACCTACTATAAATGAAAAGTTGCTCAAAACTGTATTCTAACATATCCTGTCTGGAAATGAGCGCAATCTTACCCTAACTCTTCCCAGCAGTGTCTTTCAACATTACAAAAAAAAAAATTTGATGGTCAGAAAAAGTTGCTAGTAGACTGGCACAATAAGCTAAGACTGTTAGCTGAAGGTTATAAAATTTAAATGATCTGAACTTGTTAATGGAATAACTCCTACAATATTACCTCACTCTTCTGAATATTTGGGGTGTTAAATATTCCAGATACCATTGTGATAAGTCTGAATTTCTGTCTGGTTTCCAGAAGTTAAAAGTTGTGGTTGGATTCTGCGAGACCTAGATCTGTAGTCTGCAGGAAAAAGGGATTTTCTTTCACTTTTCTTTTTCTGCAATATCTGAAAAGTGGAGTTAGAGACTCTTTTGTCTCTGTAGAGACAAAAGTTTTGTCCTCAATTGTCCAAACAACGCCTGTTCAGATATGACAAGAATATCTCTGTTCCAAGCTGTCTTAGGATGTTTGCCTGATCAACGTAGAGGCATTTGGAAGAAGCCTACCTACATGCTGAGTAGCTCACAGTCTTCTCTCTTGGCAGATAGAAGAGGTGAATACAACAAATGCTGCTCACTAAGAAGTTGAAAGCCTCAAGAAACCGTAACTAAGATGATTCTATCTCCTTCTGAGATCTTCCACAAATTCTTTTGTACTTCCTGTCAATTTAACATAGAGGATAGTGTGTATAGGGGATAGTCAAAACAAATTCCTGTATTTCTTTCTATTTGTTTTCCTTTCTTCTTCTGCCACGCCATTCTTTCACTTCTTCCCCTCACAGCTTAAATGAAACCAAATAAGATGCTTGGTAAGTGTTGTACTGTTTTAATTCCTTTTCTTTGTAACTCTATTAGTTAATGTAAGAAACTTTTGCACATTGAGGAGCTATTTTTTATTACATTAGTTCCAGCAAAACAGCAATAACAGAAACAAAGGGCTCAAATCTCATTTCCCTTCCCTTTTTGTTATTGCTTACTCCAAACCAGAGCAGTGGATGTAATTGCAGTGGATGTAAAAGAGGACTGAAAGAATTCTGAAAAATGAGTAGTTGTAAACTTGCGAGTTTTGCCCTCGGTGCATGCTCAGTTTTGAAACTTTCAGTTTTGCAAGGTGTTTGAGCTTAGAACAGTGGGTCCTCAAGAGTTTGTGTATTCCTGTAAATCGTATTGAGAATCTGTCTCAGCTATTGCCATTCCAGAATGGCAGTGCCCTCAGAATAATGGAAATGTTTGGAAAATGTTTGCTGTGTCTTTTTACCTTGTGTCGCTGCCACATCTCCTGTCTGCTGCCTGTATGAGTTAGCCACAAAATCATGTTTAGCCTGGTTTACACAACCACAAGGGCTGCCCTACAGACTTGAGCTTGTAAAAGCAAACAGTGGGTGTCAAACCCCACCCTCAATTGGATGGAGAAGGAGACATCCGTGGAGCAACCCAAGCAGGCTTCTCCAATAAGAAAAGAAAGTTGAGTGGTATTTGCTAGTTAGCAGAGATAGCTGGGTTGAAAGAAATTTCAAGGCGTTTTTTCTGATCAGGGGGTCTTTCTTCCACACACAAATGCAGTCCTGCTTATCCTGTCAGAATGACAGGCTCAGCACCTCCCTCAAGCTGAGTTTCGGTTTTTCCACTTACTTGTGCCAGTGGTGAGGGTCATTGCAAAGAGGTTCTTCTTGAATCTGTTCAGCTCTTGTTGCATTAGCTTCAGTCTGACAATAAGTAATGAAGGGTGGATTACCTGAATCCCAAAGAGTGTGTTCATAAATTCAGATTGAAGAAACTGGTTGAGTTTGGAGTGTGTTGCACAAGATGTATTGAAAAACCCAGCTGCAGTTTCCCTGTAATCTGAATGCTCCTATTCATGATTGTCAAGATTTTTCCATTAAAAGGATAAAATCCCTGCACTGAATAATGGAAGGTCTTTATCCTAGAAGTTACATTCCCCACTTGTGGCTCACTTAGGACATTAGTGCAACTCTGATATAAAGGACACCACATCTCCTGTCCTATTCTCCTACCAGCCGTTCCTGTCTCCACGATTAGCTTGGCGGCTGGGGTCATTCTTTGTGCCCGTGCAGCATGTTTGCTTGCACTGAGATGGTTTCTTGCTGCCATGAAGGAGAAGGTTAAGAACTAAAACGAGCTCTGCCATCATCCATAAGGCATTAGGAACCTGGTGCTGCTTCTGCTTTACAGAATTCCGACACCCGATGGACTGGACCTTGCCGCCTTCTCTGAAAGACAAGCCAGCTACGGGGGATTTATAAATACCCTTCCATATGGCAGACGGGGAGCGTGGCAGGACGGAACTCGGCACATCCCTGTGGCTTGGTTCAGATTCAAGTGATGTGAACCTATTCTTGAAATATGTCAATTATAACCAGTGCCACGGCATCATTTTGTGCTGCTTTGTCTAGAAGTATCTGAGGGGGCAAATCTTGGTCATTTTGGATGTGGAGGGCTTCCCACACTCAGTTCAGTCACTGCTTGCAGTCTCATTGTGAGGATGCAGCTGATCAAAAGAAAGAGCAGATGGCATTAGAAGATGGATTAATAAAATGAGGAAGAAGGCTGAGGGAGTGGGGATTACCCCCATCTTTCCCTTTTCCTGGCTAGGCATGGGCTTCTACAGTCTTTGTAATACAGAGCTCAGTGCCTAGCTGAGAAGTATGGTCCAACTACTGAGGTGGATGTAGTTTTTAATGTCGACTTCTCTATCTAGGATTATGGATAATGACACTTCTTTTTAACATCTGAATGCAAGGGAGTCTGCATTCTGTGCTGTCTGCTGCCCAAAGGTTAGATTTAAATGTAGCTGAACAGTCAGGGGAGGAGGAAGAAGGGATGTTTGTGTGACGCTGAAGTCTGTGTTCAAGGCAGTAGTGCCAGACTCTGGAGAGGAAATCTACTTGAGGAAGCGAACTAACATAATGTAATGCTCTGAGGAAAACCCAGACAAATCAGGAGCTACACTAGCCTCAGTGTTGTGCCTTTCGGTCTGACTCTTCTGTGCTTCTGTTGACCAGGAGGAGCAATGCTAAACAGTCCCTGCAGGTGATGAGGCATTTGCCTTTCATTTCACTGGGTCAGAGTAAGGGATAGCATATAGAGACAGGACATCACCTAGTAAAAGTTAAGTTTAGCTGCAAATATCATGGCATATCACAGTGATATTTCTGTGAGGTGCTTCTCTTCTAACCTGCTACTATGAAGGTGTAGTGCTTCTCATTTTAACCACTTTTCTGAAGTGCTTACACCTTCACCATGCTTGAGCCATTCACATTGACCCGTGTTGGAAGTATCTGAAATGCAACCATGCAGACTGACCTGTTACACAACCTTGGTCTGCAACACACCTGTAATTTTCCACTTTAAAACCTAATTCTGCTGGGAGAGGTTAATGGTAGTGTGACTCATGCCAAGTGACTCATGACCTGCCTGTTGCCTGCCCAGCTCTGATAAATCTCTGCAAAGAGGGTTTGGAGGATCACTTGCTCTCATCATACCAGCTCATGTGGGTGCTTGTCTCCAAACTCCTGTCTCTGCTGGCAGACATCTTATTTGAAGATTTGAAGTTGACCAGTCACACCAAGCTCATGGGCTTTTCAGTGACTTTAGCAGAAGGATATCCAAGATCTGTATTTATGATGTAACATATTGTGTCATAGGTTGAGGAGCATCAAATGGTTTGGGATTTTTTTTCATTCTCTTTGAAGTGACAACAAAAACAATGATCAGATTATTTGAAAATATTCTGGTTCTTGAGCCTATGTCTGTTGGGTTCTGCCACCACTCTGTGCAGAGCTTGGTCCACGTTGGGACCACTTGACCACCACAGAGGTCAAGTATTTAAGTGATTGGATTGGTAACTGGAGGACACCTGTGATAAATGGCCTTTTTACCTGGCCAGTGAGGGCTGCTAAATGCTTGCCCTTCATGCAGGTGTTACTCAGAACCAGGTAGGTGCTAGGTGTAAATCAGGAGTATGTCTCCTGCAGAGAGCACGTGGAGCAGCTTGGGCACAGGTCTGGTTTGCAGTAGTGCTTCTTTACATCTCTCTGGCAGAGTAAAGGTGTCTCAAAGTAGGCATGAATTAATTTTCCATCTGTTTGACCTCCTTTCCTCACTGACAGAGTAGTAGAGAGGCACTGTGACATGAAGACGAAGCAAATTGATCAGTTCTGGTCAGCACAATGGTGGTGATGAGGCTGCAACAGTGTGCTGACAAAATGGTGCTGTATTAACTTTGTGTTGATTTATTCCAAATGCTAGCACTGTTTGTTCCCATGCAAGGAAGGAAGAAGTGGGCAATTGTGCTTAATATTAATTTTCAGTGTTGCGCTTAATTGTAGAGTTCTCTGAGAAGCGAATATATTCCCCCCTCTGTTAAACTAAGCATAGGTGAAAGCATTGGCTTCCTAACATAACTATATCAGCACAAAGTCATTTTTGTTTGGTCTCACTGTTCCATGTGTATTAAAAGGAAACAAATCTAGCCTTACTTGTGTGCCTGAAAGATGAGGCTTAAAAATAGTTCTCACTTCTTTCTTCAGAAAGGAGTCAGACCAACCCTGATAGCCTTTGAAAATGGAAATGTTTGGGGTTTAATATATGTAAAAAAGAAAAGGTTTTATGTTGATCTGCACAAGAAATGGCAAAATAACCATAGTTCTTAAAAATGCTGGGAGAGAAAATTGTTTTTCACAGAATTGAAAACATCTGATTTGATTAAAAAGGCCATTCTTTAAGGCAAAGTTCTGATTTATTTTTTTTTTACTTGAATTGATTCCATATTATTGCTAATTTGTGGTTTGAACAGCACGTTTTGCATTACACTTAACTGTAAGATGGTTATTGCAGCTTAGATCACTCAGAGTTCTGCTTATCTGTGTGTAATATCAGCCTGGCTGAGGCTGTACCTCAGCCTGGTGCAGACTTGCAGTAGGCATTTATGTTTATCTGATAGCTGAGATCAACTCTTTATTCTTTGTGATCTAATAAGAGATACAGAAGAGAGAGGATAGTGTGTGAAAATAATAATATGCTCAGTACAGCTTTTATGTAGGAAAAATTGTACAAGGTACACAGTGATCCAGTTTACAGTGGAGCATGAAAATGGGCTATGCTGAAAGCTTTGGGAAAGGAAAAGTATCTGTAGGAGAAAGTAAACGCTTACCAGGATTGTATGACAAAGTTACCAATTTCACTTCTGTAGCAGTGGAATGACAATATAAACAGCCATTTCTTTTCTTTGAACAGTGTTGCTGGGTTTTAACAGACGAGCATGTTTTGTTTAGAAGGGTAGTCCCAGGTTTCAAATAATATCTCAGACATCTGTGATAAAATGAGGGCCTCTGAGCTGCTTATTTCCTGTCTTAGTTCAGAGTAAATACTGGGGCCCCATAAACGTGGGCAGGCTCAATCTTGTGCTCTGTAAGTGAGCAGTGCTGGGACTTAGCATCACTCACAAAAATGTATATAGTCCTCATATGGTTTGGTGGTGTTTGAATTTTGTTACTCGAAAGATGCACTGAGATGTAAAACCAGGAGGACTTTACATCACATTTGTTTCCCAAGAAAGTGCCTCTCTGTGCTACAGGCTGCTATATATTCAGTGGTGTTCATGCCTGAAGCACACTAGTGAAACTCTTCCCCCGCGAGTGATCCAACTGTGGCCTGAGCCCCTCCTGTCTTTCCGCTTCTGTACGTACCAGCACCTGCACTCCATGTTATTTTCTCACCAGAGGCATCTGTAGATAAACTGGCTCTGTTTGAGCATGAGTCATGTTTGCAGGGTGTGCATTGAACAGGGAAACAAGGAAAGGCAAAGCACCTGGGCAGTCCTGCACAGCAAGGCTTACAGGACTCTCATAAAAATGGGGAAAACTTCTGTCTTTTTTGAGGTTAATCAAGCTCCTCAACAGTAGGCAGCAGAGACCCTCTGCTGATTCAGGAAGCTGTGTCATGCACAAAGGCCTTTGTGGTGGCCATAAATGCGCACCATTTAGCAATGCCACAGTGCAGAAGGCACTAACCATACCTGCCAGTGAACTGCGTGGCTTGTCTCAGTGTGACAGTGAGCGGGGACCGTGGCTCTGAGCGGGAGGAATCTGTTCTTCACGCTGCTTCGGAAGTTGCCAAGTACAGTTTATCCTCTTAGGATTTCATCAGGCACAGCAGGGACAGAATGAAGGGGAAGGGAAAGTTGGGGGTATGGTTCCAGAAGCATTGCAACTCCTTATTCACTGCACATCAGCAGGTTCTCACCTTTGGGGTGGCAACAGTTCCTGGTTCCCACTGAGTTCCTGCAAGGTCGGGAGCTGCTGACCCAGGAACAAGCATTTCATTCTTTCCACTTTGAGGAAGAAGCAAGAAAAGAATGTACTGGATTTCAAAATGGGGCAGTAGCCATTGTCCATATCATACAGCAAATTGCAATGTAAGTCCCCTCTACCTCCCAGTCCAGGGGGATTTATGAGCTCTGGAAAATGCAGAAGCAGGCAGTGAACAAGGAGCTGCTGAAAATGGGCTCAGCTGCCATGGAGAAAGGAGCAGAAAGAGGGTTAAAAAGATTTTTTGACTTACAGGCCAGGTAGATCAAGCCCTTTGCCTCTGATCCTTGAAGGGACAGCAGAATAAACTTGGTAGAGTCATAGAATATGAGCGTACAAACCCAAGAAATGCTGGATCCTGCAGCAGAGCAATCTGGGCACTGACAAATGAGTGTAAGTCAGATTCAGATGGAATGTATCTTTCTGTCACTGTTGACCCTCGAAGAAGCTCCTGTTCTAAGAATTTCAGTTAGATGTCTGCATTTAGCTGGGTCAATATAGGCAGCCAGGGCCTATACTAGCCTTGTGCTGAATTATTTAAAAAAAAAAAAAAGTCCGATGTGTTGTTTAGTGAATCAGTTTTTCCTGGAAGAAGATATTCCCAAAGAGTGAGATTACCTATTTTTTGCTTTCTTTAAACCAGTTTCAATGGCGTGAATGGAGCCAAAGTGGTGTACAAGTCTGGGCAGAATCCTCTATCAGCTGTGAATTTCACTCAAGGTAAGTCACTCCCCTGCTTTAAGATCATTACGTGATCAGTGTTGTGCTTTGTGCCCTGTGGTAACAGTGTAAAACCTGCAGTGCTGGGGAGAGAGAATGACACTCTTTTATGCCTTTTCTATTCTGATGGGCCCAGCAGGCCTAAGATACCTTGGAGTACTAACCAAATGAAACACAGCGCTTGGGGCGAGCTCTGGCAGGTGGAAATTGCTGAGACTGTTTCTAATGTGATGTATGGTGGGTACAGAGCTCCTGCCCTACACGCTGCCCTCTGAGTCGGGGCTTGCTGGAAGGGGACTCCTAGGAGTGCCTTAAAAATAAGGCAATGTCGTGCAAGGAAAGAGGGGGCGGATGCCCAAGGCTCTCCCGCCCCTTATGCTGTGTGCCAGAGTTCTCGTCTTTGGCTGTTGTCTCTTGCTTTGTTCTGTGTCTGTGTTTTTTATAATGGGTTTAGTGAACATGCTTCCCTCAGAGTTTTTTCCTGTCGATATGACAATGAAGTAAAGAGATGCAAATAAAAYGCAGACGTTCCTTCCAAAGCACTATTTCTATGCACAGGAGAATTCAAGGCAGCAGCAAAGCATCACAAAACCCACAAGATACTATATATGGTGCTATATTATAATATCAGCTGAACAGCAGTTGTTGGTTGTGTTTGGCTGCCTGAGGAGCCAGGAGTTAGCAACAAGTGGTAAAAGCCAATCTGACTGAAGGCTAATTGTTTGGTTTTTGTTTTTT